>PVKN010002793.1:0-40489 GCA_004027915.1 Capromys pilorides
ATGGTTCAGTGGTCTAAAGCGCCTGCTTAGGAGGGCTCAGGCAACTGCGGGGACTGCAGTTCGATCCCCGGCACCACATGCTGCGCCAGCGCCACCACCAGGGCAGGCTGAGCCAGCCACAAAATGAATAAATAAAGAAACAAACAAACACAACAAGCAAACAAATAAATAAATAAATAAATTTAAAAAAAAAAAAAAAAAAAAAAAAAAAAAAAAAAAAAAAAAAAAAAACACTTAGAAGGAGGGGCTGGGGAGATAGCTCCACGGCACAAGAGCCTGCATGGCACGTGCAAGGTCATGAGTTCGAACCCCAGTCCTGCCCCCCCAAAAAAGGAAAGAAAAACATTTAGAAGGGGCTGGGGAGATAGCTCTGTGGCACAAGTGCCTGCCTGGCAAGTGTAAGGTTGTGAGTTTGAACCCTAGTTCCGCCAAAAAAAAAATAAATAAGTTCAAACTCATTATACTCAGGAGGCTGAGGCAGGAGGATTATTCGTAGTTCAAGTGAAGCCTAAACTATCAGAGAAATCCTACCTCAAAAGAAAAAAGGACACCACAAAAAATGATAAATTCAGGGCCGGGGAGAGAGTCCTGAATAGTTTTATTTTTTTAATGTATTTAGTACAGGGTCTCACTACACAGATCGGACTCATAGTGAACCTCCTGTTTTTCAGCCTCTCAAGTGCTAGAATTATTGGCGGGCTACCATGCCCATTCTGTAGCACAAGTGCGTGCCTGGCAAGTGCAAAGTCATGAGTTTGAACCCCAGTCTCGCAAAACAAACAAACAAATAAAAAAACCAAAATCTGCTTGCAAGGACTGGCGGGATGGCTCAATGGTCTAAAGCACCTGCTTAGGCAAGCACCCAGGGACCAAGGTTCAATTTCCAGCACTACATGCTGTGCCAGTCCCACCCTCAGTCTGCGGGCTGAGCAGGCCAAAAATTTTTTAAAAATCTGTTTGCAAATTACTCTTCTTTAAACACTGACTGTTGTACCCCACACATTCAAGTTAGTTAGAAAAAAGTATCTCATAGCATTTCTCTAAAAGATATAAATAACTGCCTGGTGATGGCAGCGTAATACAGTTCCTCAGCACTGGTATTCTTAAACTGCAGAGGTAGAGACTGACGAGATAGCTCAGCAGGCTAAAAGCACCTGCTTAGGCAAGCTCAGGCAAAGGAAAGGGACCATGGTTCAATCCCCAGCACCACATGCTGTGCCAGTCCCACCTGGACTGAGCCAATGAATACATGATCACACACACACAGCAGAAGTAAAACACAATGAGATTCTTGAGGCATTGTGACAGTAGGAACAACACATACATGGTTCTCAGCAATCAAAAATAAGATCCTGTTTTGAAAGTAATGATAAATGATGAGGCAGAATAGACTTCAGCAGATTTCCTAGGTCCAGACCTCTAAATGAAATTTGCACTGACTTTAAATACTGGTGGTGTTTTAGGAATGAGAGATCGGTGTTGCTGAGTACTCACTCTTTAATGCAAAGACTTGTGTTTACTTTTTCAAATGATTCAATCTCACTAACACGTAAGCCCTTAGCAGACCCTTAATAAAAGATCAATTTGTGAAACTGAAAAAAAAAAAAAAAAAAAAGATCCTGAACTGGGTGTGGTTGCATGTACCTCAAAGAAGCAAAGGGCAACTCAATATAGACACTATGTCAGACATTAAAATATATAAATAAAAGGGCTGGCGATGTAGCTCAGTGAAGGCCTGGTTCAATCCATAGAAGTTACCCAAAGAGAATTATTTCCTAAATTCAGAAAACAGCCTTACCCAAACTCCTAAATACAGGAGTGATCTGTTATAGGAACAACAAAGTCACTAGAACACACTACTACATAGAAGTTTTCAGACAGATTTAGCAGCTTGGCAAGGCAGCCTACACCTGTTATCGCATCACTCTGGTAAACTGAGGTACAAGGATCCCAAGTTTGACCCTAGCCTGGACAATTCAGAGATAAATAAAATCTTATCTGAAGATGTAGCTCAGGGCCAGGGAGACAGCTCAGGGGCACAAGTGCCTGCCTGACAAGCGCAAGGTCCTGAATTTGATCCCAGGTTCAGGGGGGAAAAAAAAATGATGTAGCTCAGTGGGAAGGCCTTGGATATGTTGGGGATTTCTCTCAATGTTCAAAGTAGAGAATCAAGATTTCACTCTGTGGGCCAGTGAGTAGTTCAGCAGTCTAAAGCACCTGCTTAGGAAAACTTAGAAACTGGAAGGAGCGAGGTTCAATCCCTGCCACCACATGCTGTGCCAGCCCCAGGGCAGGCTGAGCCAGCCATAATACAAAAATAAATAAATTAATTTTAAAAAAAATTTCACTGTGTGTGTGTGTGTGTGTGTGAGAGAGAGAGAGAGAGAGAGAGAGAGAGAGAGAGAGACACGACGACACACATATAATCCCAGCCTGTGGGAGTCTCAGGCAGAACTGCTGTTAGGCCTGCCTGGGCTACAAAAGTGAGCTCAAGGCCAGCCTGAGCTGCACAGTTGAGACCCTGTCTCAAACACAAACACACACACACACACACAGCACGCAGTACCTACAACAGAAAAAAAAGTCAAACATCAGTACCTACACATTAACCTGGTTTTATCTTGTTGCTATTTGTTTTGAGAAGCAGTACCACTGCTGTCTAGGTAAACCATGACTCTTACACTCCAAGTCTTCTGGCCTCTACCTCCAAGCACCTAGGGCCAGAGCTGTGGGCCACATTACCACCAGTGTGCAGAGTTACTTTCTAGATAACTGTCCCAAGTGAAAATTGTACACAAGAAGTCTTGTAAAATTGTTTTCCTCAAACTTTTACTCAGCTACTAAACTTTTTTTTTTTTTTTTGCGGGACAGGGGTTCAAACTCACAACCTTGCACTTGCCAGTCAGGCACTTGTGCTATGGAGCTATCTCCCCAGCTCTAGCTACTAAACTTCTTAAATACCTAAATCTAGGGTTTGTGGACAATGAATTCCCAGGTGCCCAAGAAACCACCCAGGACACCTGTAATCTCAGCACTTGGAAGGATTGCTGTGTGCTGGAGGCCAGCCTAAGCTACCCAGTGAATTGAGGCCTAGCCTGGACTACACAGTGAGATCTCCTTTATTTTATTTTTTATTTTTTGGCGGGATCAGGGTTCAAACTCACGACCTTGCACTTGCCAGACAGGCACTTGTGCCACAGAGCTGTCTCCCCAGTCCCAGATCTTCTTTAAAAAAATCTAGGAAATTTCAGTAACTCAAAGATTAAGACAAAGGAGAACATGAAGTCTGGCAGTTGTAAGGTGGGGTGCAGACAGCAGTACATCAGGAAAAAGGTTAGTATGCGATGTCAGGGTGTGGTGCACAGCAAATACTGTGTACCAACAAAAAGTCAGGCTGATGGCCAGGAATAGAAAAATTCCATTTGTTTTTATTTATTTAAAAAGCCACTAGCGGGGCCGGCAAGATGGTTCAGCGGTCTAAAGCGCCTGCTTAGGAAAGCTCAGGCAACTGCAGGGACTGCGGTTCGGTTCGAGCCCCACCACCAGGGCAGGCTGAGCCAGCCATAAAATAAGTAAATAAACAAACAAACAAGCAAACAAATAAATAAAATTTAAAAAAAAATTAAAAAGCCACTAGCCAGTGCCTGGCAAGCACCAGGTCCTGAGTTCCATTTAAAAAAAAAACAAAAACAAGGGCCGGCGAGATGGTTCAGTGGTCTAAAGCGTCTGCTTAGGAGGGCTCAGGCAACTGCGGGGACTGCAGTTCGATCCCCGGCACCACATGCTGCGCCAGCGCCACCACCAGGGCAGGCTGAGCCAGCCACAAAACGAATAAATAAAGAAACAAACACACACAACAAGCAAACAAATAAATAAATAAAATTTAAAAAAAAATAAAAAAAAAACAAAAACAAAAAACAACTAGCCAGGCATGGTGGTGTCTTGGCTGTAATCCTAGTACTCAGGAAGATCACTCTGAATTCAAGGGTGCAACTAGGTAGACAGACCCTGTTTCAAAAAAAAAAAAAAAAAAAATCAATCACCATCTCATTTAAAAAAAAAAAGCATCACTGTAAAGATAGAGAGATTCAAATAATTGGTCCCCAAAATGGAATTTAAAACCAAATCCTGGGGATGGAGTGGTGGCACAGGTCTGTACTCCCAGGACTTGGGAGACAGAAGTAGGAGGATCCCTGACAATTTGAGACCAGCCAGGGTTAGAAGTGAGCTAAAGGCCAGCCTGAACTGCACAGTGAGACCCTGTCTCAAAAACAAGATTTAAAACAAACAACAACAAAAATCCACGTTTGGTATTCCAAGGAGTGGGGAGGGGCGCGTCCTGAGGCAGGAATTGCTGCAGGTCTGAGGCCAGCCTAGGCCACACAGTGAGTTCAAGCCCAGCCCAAACAATATAGGAGTCGATATAGGGAGTCGCTGTCTCAACCCCTCCACCCCAAATCCTCATTCCTTGAGATACTGCACTCCATGCCATTTTCAGAAATTAGCTGGAATTGGGCCAAGGAGATAGCTCAGCGGCATGAGCACCTGCCTGGCAAGTGCAAAATCATGAGTTCAGTCCCTGATACCAAAAGGGGGAGGGCGAGTGTGAAATTACCTGGAATTGATTCTTTCAGCATCCCAAGTTACTGAAAACAATTATCCTTCACCCCTTAAACGTACACAGAAAGCTTTACCCTGGTTGTTATAATAAAACGTCACAGGAAAAGGCTTGAAACGTTTATAAATTTCTCCGTCAATACAACAACCAGTTCTGTATTAGTAATATTTCCACATATTTGTACAAAAACTGCCAGCCAGATGAAAACTAGTCTTTTAAGTTGGATTTTTTCCAATCCATAAATAACAAAAGCTTAGTCACTACTGATCCCTGCGTTCACACACACACACACACACACACACTCTCTCGCTAGGCACGCAGCTCGGCAATGCTTTCACACTCGTGGCCTGGGTGCACCTGCCAAGCCTGATCCACTTACAGTATTTCTCCTCTCAATTACCCAAAACCAAACGTCTTCCCGGGGGTCCCCAGTTAGGGACGAGGACGTGTGAATTTCAAAAGGCACGCGGCGCCAGGCAGGAGTGCACTATTGCGCAGCTCGGAACATCAAGGGCCACAGAGGGGACCCCCGCCCCGCATCGCCGGGATCTGAGACAAAGCTCAGAGTCGCCGCCCGTGACCAACGTACAAAGCGCTGCGGCGCGGGGCGGAGGGCGTTAGGGGCCACCGTCTCGCGGCAGAGGCCGTTAGTCCGGCCTCGCGCCTGCGGGCGGCAGCCGGACAGGCGCCAGGAGCAGCCGAGGAGCTGCCTACCTGTCGGAGCCCCGCACCGGGCTGGCGGAACGTGCGGAGGCCTGAGCGGCGCGGCGGGCGATGACGCAGTGGCCGCCGCGAGGGGCAGCGACCGAGGGACGGCATCGCCGGCGGCCTCGCTACCCGGCTGTCGCCTCAGCGCCGCCCCTCGCGCGCCGCCGCCGCCGCCGCCGCCCCCTCCCCTCGCTCGCCGCGCAGCGTCCTACCTGCAGGTGACCTGCTTGGTCCAGCCGCCACCACCGCCGCCGCCACCCCCCCCGCCCGCCCCCGGCGACGGAGCCGCGACGGTGGGGAGAGGGGCGAGGGAGGCCGCTGCCGCTCCTGATGTTGTGGCTGTTGTTCCGGGAGACGCAGCCTCCGCCATTACTGTTTATCCCACACAGCAGTGGCCCCGGAACTTCCGGGATCACATAGTTCCGGTCCGCCGGCGGGGAGACGGCTGCGAGGGAAGGGGAGAAGAGAGGGAGGGAAGGGAAAGAGGCCGCGGCACAGGCTCGCTCCGCGTCAGCCCCGCGTAGCGTCCGCCCGCGCTGCGGACCCTCGAACGCCGACCCGCAGCGTGCGTCCGCGCCCCGCCCCCTGGCGCCGCTGATTGGTGGAGCCGTGGTCTCCGCCGGCGAGGGGCGGGGCTACACGGGGCGGGTCCTGGCGACCTCGCCCTCTGTTAAGGGATGGAGGTGGCTCTGAGGTGAGAGTGCGAGGTTTATAAACCTGGGACTCGAACTGCTGCTTGCTCAAGTGGGAAGAGCAGAGTAGACCAAGTACCTATTCACTGTGAGCCTGTTTCTTCCAGTCCCCAATGCTAATTTACCTGATGAGGTTTATTAGTTGTCAGGGTCAAAAAGGAGGTGTCAAGCACCCACAAACTTTAACAGCAACCTTATTACAAGAACTCAGAGCCGAGTCGTGCGTGGTGGCACATGCATGTAATCCCAGCTCTTAGGAGGCGGAGACAGGAGAATCGA
Source organism: Capromys pilorides (assembly GCA_004027915.1). Classification (NCBI taxonomy): domain Eukaryota; kingdom Metazoa; phylum Chordata; class Mammalia; order Rodentia; family Capromyidae; genus Capromys; species Capromys pilorides. Next base: position 6,298 of record PVKN010002793.1, read on the forward strand.
TTGAGACCAGGCTGGGCTACAAAAGTGAGCTCAAGGCCAGCCTGAACTGCGTAGCGAGCCCCTGTCTCAAAAGGACGCATACATACACAGAGACAGAGACAGAGACAGAGACAGAGGAGAGAGGACAGTGGGGGGGGGGGGTGGAGAGACTGACTCAGCTGGGCTTGGTGGTGCATATTTGTAACCCCAGAAAGGGAGGCCGAGGCAGAAGGATCGTTGGGAGACCAGCCTGGGCTACAAACTGAGCTCAAGGCCCCTCTAAACTACTTAGTAAGGCCCTGTCTCACAAAGACCAAAAAAAGAAAAAAAAAAAAAGGAGCAACCCACATGGGGCCCAAGGCTGGAGAGATGGCTCCCTGGCACTAGTGCCTGCCTGTCAAGTCCAAATCCCCGTCCCACAAAAAAAAAAAAAAAAAAAAAGACAACATGAGGTCCAGCATGATGGCCAAAGCCTGGAATCCCAGAATTCAGACGGGTGAAGCAGGTGGGTGACAATGAGTTCAAGGCCAGTTTGCACCCCAGTGAAACCCTGCCTCAAAACAATACACCCTGGAGCTGGGGAGACAGCTCAGTAGAATAAGCGCTTAGCGCAAGGGCCTCAGTTCAATCCCCAGTTCCAAAAAAAAATATTGAGCTCAAGGCCAGCCTGGACTGCACAGGGAGACCCTGTCTCAAAGACAAAAAAAACTCCACAATTTACATAATTCTTACTTTAATCTTGAAAATTTCCCCTTGCCTCATCTGCCTCCAGAATACATCATTTGCTAATGTAAAGTTCCCCTATAATGTCCATCCCCTGACAAAGTGATTAATCTTTGGAGAATATTTGTTTTCTGATTATAGACTATATCCAAGTGTGATACCTATTTAGTGACTGATCCTGATACATATAACGGGGAAGATGTAACTCCAACCTGACAGATGTAAGTTACACAAGCTTTGTGTCCCCTGAAATCAAAGAATAAATCCCAAAGAACAAAGGCGGTTAAAGTTTAGGAAAAAAAGAGAAAAGGTTTATTGGGGAACAGCAAGGGCTATGAGAAACAAGGGGGCCTGCAGTGAGCTGCCACCGAGGCCCTAGGTCACGGGTAATTTATACAGCAAAATCACAACGTGGGTACAACGTGAGCCAAACGGCCATTCATTACCAGCGTTATGGATGGCTAAGTTAGGTAGAAATATTGTAGGCAGTCACACAGGGCTGGCCCTCGAAGGAGCCAGTGCAGAGAGGCGGCACTGGCCACTGTGGTGGAGACAGGCACCTCTGCAGAGGGCGGGACCTCAAGACAAAAGACGAACCCCAAAGAGAGCACGTTCTTCCCTAAGGGAAAAGGTGAGGGGGACTGATATTCTAAACAGGCACCCACCACCTTGTAGACAGGAAGAGCCCCAGTTCCGCATTCAGTCAGCTCGCAAGGTGACTCGCTTCCCCATTCCATCCTGATTTAATATTAATGTGCACTTGCACGCATACTCTCATTGCTCATAATCTTATTGGTTGACCATAGTTTTGTCCCACCTCATGGCTCCCCCCACCCCACCCCTTTGGGCCTGCCTCAACTTGAGGGTTGTTTTTTTTTAAACTTTATTTTTATTATATTTTTTTAAACCTCATTTATTTATTTATTTGTGTTCTGGCTGGCTCAGCCTGCCCTGGGGGTGGGGCTGGGGCAGTATGTGGTGCCAGGGATCAAACCGCAGTCCCTGTGGCTGCCTAAGCTTGCCTAAGCAGCCGCTTTATACCCCTGAGCCATCTTGCCGGCCCGCAACTTGAGGTTTTGTGCTATTAAAATCCCTAGAAAAGGGCCGGCAAGATGGTTCAGCGGTCTAAAGCTCCTACTCAGGAAAGCTTAGGCATCTGCAGGGGCTGTGGTTCAATCCCCGGCACCACATGCTGCGCCAGCCCCACCACCAGGGCAGGCTGAGCCAGCCGTTGAAAAATAAATAAAATGTCTGAAAAATTAAAATCCCTAGAAAAGAGCCAGGTGCAGCGGCACACACCTTCTGTCCAAAACACAAAAATAAGGCCAGAACGGTCTAGAATTCACAAAGATCCTCCTGCCTTTGTCTCTCATTCTGCTCTTCACCTCCACTGTTCCTAAAATTCATTCAATTTTAGAGAACACGGGACCAGGGAGATCACTCCGTAGCACAAGTGCCTGCTTGGCAAATGTAAGGTCGTGAGTTCAAACCCCGGTCCCACAAAAAAAGAAATTAGAGAACATGAACTCACACGGGAGCAGGTTGGGAGTTTCTTCTCTTGTATTGTTGTAGGCAGCTAAATTAGAATTGTAGGCAGTTAGACAGGGCCAGGCCCTCAAGGAGACATTATGGAAGACCAGAAGACTTTGTTTCTGGCCCTTCCTCACCCCTCTGTGGGCCAGACCTCGGGACAAAAGAGTAAACAAAGGCAGCCACATACTTAAGGATTGATATTCTACATAGGTATCCATTACTTTGAAAGAGCCCTGAGGGGCGGGGGAGATAGCTCTGTGGCACAAGTGCCTGCCTGACCAGTGCAAGGTTGTGTGTTTGAATCCCAGTCTGGCCAAAAAACAAACAAATGAAAGAGCCCTGAAGCCGCTAACCCAACCCCCAACAAGACACCCAGCAGATGGGGCGTGGTAGAGCCCACCCTGTAATCCCAACAGTTACAGAGTCCAATCTGTGTAGTGAGACCCTGTACTAAATACATTAAAAAAAAAGGACCTTATCCTGTACTCCCCCGGCTTGATATGTGACTCATTTCCACATTTGATCCTGGATTTAATCATCTTTACCTGATTGTGCTTGTAATCTCATTGGATGACCATAGTTTTGTCCCACCTCATGCCCACTTGAAGGAGTTGCCATGTTCTCCTCCTTAGACCGGCTTTAAAAAGTCCCTGAGGGGCCGGCGAGATGGTTCAGTGGTCTAAAGCGCCTGCTTAGGAGGGCTCAGGCAACTGCGGGGACTGCAGTTCGATCCCCGGCACCACATGCTGCGCCAGCCACAAAATGAATAAATAAAGAAACAAACAAACACAACAAGCAAACAAATAAATAAAATTAAAAAAAAAAAAAGTCCCTGAAAGCCGAGCGTGGTGGCATACGCCTGTAGTCCCAGCACTTGGGAGGCTGAGGCAGGATTGGTGAGAAGTTGGAGACCAGCATAGGCTACAAAAGTGAGCTCAAGGCCAGCCTGAACTGCAAAGTGAGACCCTGTCTCAAAAAGACAAAAAAAAAAAAAAAAAGTCCCTGAAAGAGATAGCTTCCTAGGCAACCCATTGAGAACCCCCTTCTGTCCCTCTCTCAGACAGAAGCTTCTCTTTCCCCCAACAAATATATTCTGCTCTTAACCTCCCTATGTTTCTAAAATCCATTCTTTGGTTTTAAAGAACACGAACTCGTCCCTGGTACCTTTCAGGTCCAGAGTTTCATTTCCCCTATATCAGTATCACAAGTAGTCACTTAGCTAATATTGGCCCAACGGGGAAGTACATCGCATAGCAGGGCTACTGGAAGGCACAAAGGCCTTCTGGGCAAGGGATGCTCTGGTTATCCACCTGGGTGACTAAAGTCTCCCTGGCCTTTACTAGACCAGGTGACAACCCATTGTAGTACAATTCCAAGTTACCGCGCACTGCTTGGGGGAGGCAATGTCCGCTTGGTCACTGCATATTTATATTGAGCTCTGGTCTTCAAACCCTTTCCCAGAAACAATGCTGGCATCTTAACGTATTCCGCTGATTTGCCGGAGGCCAGCTCCGGCTTGACTGAATATTTCTACCTCATTTAGCTGCCTATTAACATCATAATGTTATCCTTTATTCCTCCTGGCACCCGCACCTGGGCTGGCCAGTTTCATTAGGCTCCCAAGCCAAGAGACAGCAGCGCTGCCTGCTCCTTTGGTCTTTCTGCCTTCTCTTTCTCCAAGATGGAGAAACGTAGCAGGAAGAGGCGCCAAGGAGGAAGAGAGAGGAAACAACCGGACACAGTAGCGCACGCGCCTGTAATCTCAGCACTTCAGGAGGCTGAGACAGGAGGGTAACGTTCTAAGCACAACCAAGACAATTCAGGGCTGCCCTGCCTCAGAATCTTAGAGGCTGGGGATGTAGCTCAGTGTGAAGTTCCTTGGCTCAATTCCGTGCCAACATTACCCCATTCATCTTAGGAATTATTCTGCAACCCAACGCTAGCTCAAAAAACAAAAACTAGTGTAAGAAGACGGATCAGAACAACTCGAACCGCAGAGGTGTCACAAAGCTCAGTTTTCCCTCCGCATCAGTGTCTAAACGCTGTTCCTGGGTTAGGATTTGAGACAAGGGCTATGTAGTCCAGGGCGGCACTGAACTCAGGATGCAGCCCAGGGTGAGCTTGCACTCGTTCATGGTGATCTTCCTGCCTCAGCCTCCTAGGGCTGGGACTCCAGGTGTCCAACGGCCTCAGAATTTTCTTTAATTTTTTTTGGTACTGGGGATCAAACTTGGGACCTTGCCCATGCCAGGCAGACACTTACGCCAATGAGCTGTATCCCCAGCCCTACGGTTCCTGGTTCCCCTTTTAAAGACAACCTTATCTTTTGTTTTCCCTTCCCCCTCTGGGCCAACCAACACCCTCTCCCCCAGCGAGACCTTCCCCTTCCTTTAAGCCTGGAAGGCTGATGGCATACCTCGCTTCCCTGCTCGGAAACATGTTCTCGTCTCTGGCTGCTGCCGTGACTGCTGCTGCTGCCCCACTCCGGAGACGACGGGGAGCTCAAAGTCCCACAGACCTTCTGCTTCTTTGCAGGCAGCGCAGGAACAACTTCCTTTTTCCTCTTTAGCTGCTTGCTAGCTTTGTTGTAGGCAGCTGAGTTACACAGAAATACAGGCAGTCAGACAGGGCTAGGCCCTCAAAGGAGACAGCATGGAAGACAAAGATACCTTGCAATTGTAAGAGAGACGGATGCTCCCGCTGTGGGCCAGACCTGAAAACCAAAGATGGAACCAATGCCTGCCTGCTCCCTAAAGAGAAGCATCGGGGATTGAACATCACCTTAAGGAAGCCAGGAAGGTCACCAGTTCCACAATGCTCACCTGCCACGTGACTCACTTCCCCTTTCAGTCCTGGATTTAATCAACTTTACCTGAGCAATTGTGCCTTATTGGTTGACCATAGTTTTGCCCCTCCTCATGGACTACTTTTTGTATGTGTGTGTGGCCAGCTCAGCCCACCCTGGGGGCAGGGCTGGCAGGGCCTGTGGTGCCTGGGATTGAACAGCGGTCCCTGAGCGCTTGCCTTAAGTAGGTGTTTTAGATGGCTGAGCTATCTCACCAGCCCTATTTCCTCATGTGTGAGTTCCATGTTTTCCATCTTAGATCTGCCTCACTTCATGATTTTGCTCTGTAAAAATCCCTAGAAACAGCAGTTGGGAACCAGGCGTGGTGGCGCATGCCTGTTATTCCAGCACTTGGAAGGCTGAGGCAGGAGGATCAGAGCGAATCTGAGACCAGCCTGGGCTACAAAAGTGAGCTCAAGGCCAGCCTGAGCCACATAGGGAGACCCCGTCTCAAAAAGACACACACAAAAAAAAAAAAAAAAGAAGAAAGAAACAGCAGTGTGGGAGTAACCTGCTCAGGTCCCCCTTTCTGTCCCTCTGTCAGAAGCTTTCTCTCCCCCAATAAATATATTCTGCTCTTAACCTCCGTTGTTCCTAACATTCATTCTAGGGGGCTTTCGGAATAGCTCAGTGGTTTAAGTGCCTGTGCCTGCCATCCCAATCAGGCACAGGGGTTGGTGGTTCGATCCCAGACCCCCAGACCCACCCATAAGGCAACCTGAGCCAGCCAAAAAAAAAAAAAAATCCTAACATTCATTCTTTGGTTTTAGAGAGCACAAACTCATCCCAGGTATCTTTCAGGTTGGGAGTTTCATTCCCCTGTATCGGCTTACCACTTGAATCACTGTCAGAAAAGCTTGAAAGATGTCACTTACTGTTCGGGGTTGGGCCTCCTCTGTGGCCCACAGCCTCCCACTGCTCTCCTCTGCTCTCTCACACTGATGCTTAAGCAAGGGAGGGGACCTAGGAGGCAGAGGCAGGAGGATTGCTATGAATTCAAGGCCTGCCTGCGCTACAAAAAGAGTTCAAGGCCAGCCTGAACTATATAGCAAGACCCTTTCTCAGGGCCAGGGAGATAGCTCAGTGGCATAAGTGCCTGCTTGGCAAGCTCAAGGTCCTGAGTTCTCGTACAAAAAAAAAAAAAAAAGACAGGCTGAAAGGTAGTCATGTGAAGGCTATAGGTTCAATCCTCAGTGCCACACTCAAAGCTGGGTAGGGTGGGGGGTGAGAAAGAGGAGAGGGGTGTTGGGTGGGGTGGTTCACGCCTATAACCCTACTCTGGGGTCAGAAAGCCCTGGGAAGCCAGGACCCAACCTTGGAAGCTCCTTGGTCCTTTTTGTACCCTTTGTGAATGAAATCAGCCTTGGGGAGTTTATTCCCATGAGGACCCATCATAATTCTCTCACCATCTCCTTTCCCTTCCTTCCCGTGTCCCACCTTTCCTGTTTGTCCTCTTCCCATTTGGATTGTGCTTTTTTTTTTTTTTTAATTTATAAATTTGTTTTTTGGTGTTTCTGAGATGAGGATCACTATGTAATTCAGGCCAGCCTTGAACTCACTATACAGCCGACCAGGCTGACCTCGAATTCTCAGTGATCCTCCTGCTTCTGTCTCCCCAACCCATGCGCTTACAGCAGTTGGGTTATATAGAAATAGTATAGGCAGTCAGACAGGGCCAGGCCCTCAAAGAGGCAGTAGGGAAGACAAGGTGATTTTACAACTTTGGGAGCAACAGACCCCTGCTGTGGGCCGGATCTCAAGACAAGAAAAGTAAACAAATGCTGCCACAGACTTCCCTAAAGATCCAGGATTGATATGCTAATGAGTCTCTCACTCAAGGACACCTGGAAATCACCATCCCATCTCCCTCCAGGAAAAGTCCCATTCTGTATTCACACCCGCTTGCCAGGCCTGTGTGCTCCGCGACTCGCTTCCCCATTTGGTCCTGGATTTAATCAATTTTACCTGAGCAATTGTGCTTGTAATCTCATTGGTTGACCCGTTTTCTCCCACCTCATGTCCACCTAAGTGAGTTCCCATGTTTCCCACCCTAGACCCACCTCACCACATGGTGTTACTCTATAAAAATCCCTGGAAGTCACGGGGCAACCCGATCAGGTCCCCCTCCTGTCCATCTCTAGGACAGGAGCTTTCTTTTCCCCCCAGAAAATATATTCTGCTTTTAACATCTGTTGTTCTTAAAGTTCATTCTTCGGGTTTAGAGAACATGAACAGAGTCCAGGTATCTGTCAGGTTGGGAGTGTCATTCCTCTGTATCAATGGCTTTGATAGAAACTGTGGCTTCTGGACACAAAGCTATTCAAAAGTTTCTAGTCTTTCAAATGCTACAGCCTAAACCTGGGCCACTCCTTCTCATTTGTAAATGAACCCTGGCCACTCCCTTTGTAACGGCTTTCTGCACCTGTGAGCAGATTGTCGGCTTTTCGAGGGCCTTTCCCTTGTCACAGTGGGTTCCATCATTCACTTAAGATCCAGTCTCCCCCTGTTGAACTGCGGTGGCCTTTCACATGTAAATGAAAGCCCCTGCCACCCAACCACAACTTCCTCAGATTCCAACCCCTCCTCTGTAACTATGCCAGGTGGGCCAAGGCCAGTAATAGTTCCTCTCCTCTGCAGGGTTCACATGTTTGTTTGTTTATTTATTATGCATTTGGAAGGTGCAGGGTCTCACTAAGCAGCTCAGACTCATACTGATTCCTCCTGTTTTCAGCCTCCTCGGCGCTAGGATTACAAGTCTGAGCCACCAAGCCTGGATGGACTCTCTATAAGTTTTTTTACTGACTTATCTTGAAAATGACCTTGCAGGGACAAAGTCAGGGAACCTACAACCCACCTGGGGGTGGAGGAAATCAAGACTCTCTCAGATCAGCCGGATGTGGTGGCGAGACCCTGTCTCAAAAAGACAAAAAAAAAGATTCTCTCAGATCAGCTTTAGAGACCTCCTTGCACCCTAGTCTGTGACAGGTGGGTGCTGAAAGTCAGGCCCTCCCCTGAAAGAAACTAATTTGAAAGGGGAGACACAGCGATGCCACAATTCCATTGAGTGCCGCAAAATGTGAGATTTATGGTTAGCAGATCTGTTTGCATTATACTGCAGGATTTTTGAAAACTAGGAGTGGTGACCAACGCCCTGTAATCCTAGCTCTTGGGAGGCTGAGGCTGGAGGATCAAGTTCAGAGCCAGACCTAGCTATCTAGTAAGTCCAAGGCCAGCCTGAACTACAGAGTGAGATCTTGTCTCAAGAAAAAAAAAAAAGAAAGAAAAAGAAAACCCTGTGTGACTCAGCCCACTGGAAGCAGAGATGAGTTCCAGAGCTATGACACCAGAACTTGGTGGTCACTGTTACCGGTTCTCAAACAGAGACCAGACCAGAGTTCAAATTAGAATTTATTTATTTTTTCTTTAAAGGTTTTTTAATTTTATTTATTTGTTTGTTTGTTTCTTTATTTACTTATTTTATGACTGGCTCAGCCTGCCCTGGTGGTGAGGCTGGCTCAGCATGTGGTGCCAGGGATCGAACTGCAGTCCCTGAAATTGCATGAGCTTTCCTAAGCAGGCGCTTTAGACCACTAAACCATCTCGCCGGCCTCCAAATTAGAATTTAAATTTGAGCCTTTTTATTTTTTTAAGTTTATTTTATTTATTTTTTAAGCCTCATTTATTTATTTATTTGTGTTCTGGCTGGCTCAGCCTGCCTTGGGGGTGGGGCTGGTGCAGCATGTGGTGCCGGGCATCGAACTGCAGTCCCTGTGGCTGCCTACGCAGGTGCTTTTGACCACTGAGCCATCTCGCCGGCCCATAAATTTGAGCCTTTAATACCAAGCTCGGGGCCTTCCTGACTTCAACTAGTGCAGGAGAGAAGACAGAGAGGCACCCCAAGTGACAGAGAGCAGGGTTTTTATACAGGAACTACTTTCCACTTAGCGCGTACTGATTTTTAAAATTAACCATTTGTAACCTACCAATGCATACAGGTACAACTTACAAGTTAACTAGACAATAGATTGAGTACAAGGTCTAAATGAACTTCCTCTGATCTTTAGCAGAATGAAATCATTAACTACATTCCTATATGGTTCAACAGGTAGTCAGGCCTAAACTTCATTATCACCTATAGGGGCTGATTTCCTTAGGCACATATATAGCAACACGAGTCACTTTGACTTAGGTTAGTACATTTAACACATTCAGAGGTCCTCAGCTTTTGATCCACACAAATACCATGTCCTATGATCGAGAGCAGTTATAAAAAGAATTCATCAATCTCAGGGGGAATTTCCCGGACATGTGGGATTAACGTTGTAATTTTTAAACTACTGAGTAGTCTTGAATGCCCTGTTATTAATTTACAAAGAAGTTACCTCAGTGAGTCTGAAATCTATGTAACCCATTATAGTCATGAGGATAACAACCCTCCAAGCATCTGTGGAGCTGTACCCTTTCCTCTGGTGGCCAATCTGATGCATGTGGCCCATCCTCTCTGCACCCTAGGTTTTAGTGTTGTAGACAGCTGAGTTAGATAGAAATATTACAGCAATCACGCAGGGCTGGGCCCCCAAAGAACCCAATATGGAAAATAAGATATCTTGCAACTGTGGGAGAGGCAGGCACTTCCGCTGTGGGCCAGGCCTCAAGGCAAAAGATGAAACAAATGCAGCAATATGCTTCCCTACGGAGGGGTCTCAGGAATTGAAACTCATTTTTTTTTTTTTTTTTTGTAACCCAGGCTGGTCTCGAACTCGCACCAGTCCTCCTGCCTCAGCCTCCCAAGTGTTGGGATTACAGATGTGCGCCACCATGCCCCGTGGATTGATTTTCTAAATAGGTATCGGTCACTTTAAAAAAGCCAGAAGCCAGGGTGCACTCCTGTAATCCCAACACTTGGGAGGCTGAGGCAGGAGGATTCTTGTGAGTTCGAGACCAGCCTGGGCTACGAAAGTGAGCTCAAGACCAGCCTGAACTGCATAGCTAGACCCTGTCTCAAAAAGACTAAAAAAAAAAAAAATCCATACAGAGCCACTAACTCAAGCCCGTACAGAAAAAGCCCCTGTTCTGTGCTCATGTCCACTTGCTCTGTGGCTTGCTTCCCCACTTGATCCCTATTTAATCAGTTTTGCCTCAGCAGTTATGATCTTGGTTGACCACAGTTTTGTTCCACCTCATGTCTACCTGGTGAGTTCCCCTGGACCCACCTCAATTCGTGGATTCGCCCTATGAAAATCCCAAAACAGGGGCCGGCGAGATGGTTCAGTGGTCTAAAGCGCCTGCTTAGGAGGGCTCAGGCAACTGCGGGGACTGCAGTTCGATCCCCGGCACCACATGCTGCGCCAGCGCCACCACCAGGGCAGGCTGAGCCAGCCACAAAATGAATAAAGAAACAAACAAACACAACAAGCAAACAAATAAATAAAATAATAAAATAAAATAAAAAAATAAAGTAAAATAAAATAAAAATCCCAAAACAGGCTGAGGGGATAGCTCAGCAGTGTAAAACGCCTACTTAGGCAGGCTTAGGCAACGCAGGGACTGCAGTGTCATCCCCTGAGCCCCACCCCCAGGGTGAGCTGAGCCAGGCGCCAAAAAGAAAAAAAAAAATATTCCCAAAAAAGGCAGGTTCATGGGCAATCCACTCAGGTCCCTTTCTGTTCCTCTCTAGGATCGAAGCTTTCTTTACCTCAATAAATATATTCTGCTCTTAACCTCCGTTGTTCCTAACATTCATTCTTTGGTTTTAGAGAAAAAGAATTTATGGGCTGGCGATATAGCTCAGCGGTCTAAAGCACCTGTTTATGCAAGTTTAGACAACTGCAAGGACAGAGGTTCAAACCCTGGTACCACGTGCGGCACCACCCCACCCCCAGGGCAGGCTGAGCTGGCCATAACATAAATAAATAAATAAAGTTCAAAAAAAAAAAAAAAAGTGGGGCCTAACAGATAGTTTAGTGGTCTAAAGCACCTGCTTAGTCAAGCTTAAGCAACTGCAGGGACCATGGTTCGATCCCCAACACCACATGCTGTGCCAGCCCCACCCCCCAGGGCAGGCTGCGCTGGCCATAATGCCAAAAAAGAAAAAAAAAAAAAAATAGAACTGTCCCCTTAGGTGTCTTTCCGCTTAGGCATTTCATTGCCCTATAACACTAATTTGCTTACTTGCTTTTGTTACAGGTCAGCCTGACCTTTGTCAGCTATTCGTGCTAGAGGGCCTTTACCATTCTCTTGGTGATTTTGTTTTTCTTGTGTTTCAGTACAGGAAATTGAACTTGGGACCTTGCACTTGCCAGGCAGGCCTTGGGCCTCTGTGCTGCAGGCCCAGCCTGATTTTGTTTAGTTTCAGTGCGGAGGCCCTCACACTGAGATACATCTCAGGCCATTCACTATTTTTTTTTTTTTCCTATGAATTTAGGATGGGGTCTACAGGGTTTACAAGATCTTGCTACGTAGATCGGACTTGTAGCGATTCTCCTGTTTTCAGCCTCCCAAGTGCTGGAATTGCAGGTGAGCATCTCCACTCTCCCAAGTGCTCCATTTCTCATTGCCAGCCACTGCTATAAATCCACATGTCCACACTGATGGTTTGCATTCAAATAATGTCCATATTGGGGCCGGGGAGATAGCTCCATGGCACAAGTGCCTGCTTAGCAAGTACAAGATCATGAGTTCGAACCCCGGTCCCACTACATAAATAAATAAATAAATAAAGTGCTTAGGCAAGCTTAGGCAACCGCAGGGACCACAGTTCGATCCCTGGCACCACATGCTGTACCAGCCCCACCCCCAGGGCAGGCTGAGCCGGCCATAAACAAAAGTAATAATAATATCCATATCACCCCTCTTGTTCCTTTAAATCATCCTTGCCCTATCCTCCTTAAGGTAACAGCAGCCGATGAGAGAAAACTACCCTGGAAGAGGTCAAAAAGAGAGCCAGGAGGTAATGAACTGAGGACAGAGGCCTGGAAGAAAGAATGCTTCGCATTCTGAAACAACGTTAAAGGTTCAAATTCCATCTGGACCTCCAGGCACTGCAATGGCCTGCTTAAATCACAATCATTCTAGAAGCCTTAGGAGCTTTTCAGCTACAGTAAATGTATGGTCCCAGAACAAATGCTTCTACTCCTCACTTTTTGTCGTTGAGACAGGGTCTCAACTAAGTAATATAGACTGGCCTTTAACTCAGTGTTTCTCCTGCCTCAGCCTCCTTTTTCAGCTTTAGCTGAAGGGCAAAGTGTGTTTCCTGATTTTACCATGAATTTTTTTTTTTTTATGCATACTGTTAAACTGACATGATGTCGCATAGCTGTAATTCCTCTACTCGGGAGGCTGAGGCAAGAGGGTTTTGGTAAATTCCAGGCCTTCCTGGGTTACATTGCAAGACCCTGTCTCAAAAATAAATAAATAGGCCCGGGATCTACCTCTGTGGCACAAGTGACTGCCTGGCAAGCACAAGATTTTAATTTTGTGTGTGTGTGTGTGTGTGTGTGTGTGTGTGTGTGTGTGAGACTGGGGTTTGAACTCATGACCTTGCACTTACTAGACAGGCACTTGTGCCATGGAGCTATCTCCCCAGCCCCCATAACATTGTAATTTGGATTCCTGATATCTAAAATAATGACAAAACGCTAGCTAGACCTGGCTTTTCCCTCCCCTATTTTAGCCAAAGAAAAGAGATTTAGCCCAGGGGCTGGGGAAATAGCTCAGTAGAATAAGCGCTTGCCTGGCAAGTGCAAGGGCCTGAGTTCAATCCCTGGTCCCGCAAAAAAAAAAAAAAAGCCAAGAGGTTTAGCCTGGAAAGAGGCTTAAAGCCGTGATTCACTAGAAGGAAGTGGCTGCAACGTGAGGGAGACAAACAGAAAACATGGGCTATTTTGGTGAGTGTTGTGCAGAGTCACCCTTCCCGGCCCTGTCCGTGGTGATAAGAGTATCTTTCACTCTGGTTCCTGACCCTTCCTGTTGGGCCTGGGCTGGCTTTTGCCTGGCTGGCAGGATAAGGAGAGGGCGGAGCCCTCCGGCTGGCATCTCGGGGCCAGCTGCTGAGGTCTCAGCCCACACTGATGCCACCACCTGCTGCAGCCCCCACGCCCAGGGGTAGAGGCTGGGGACACCAGGATGGTGCTCCTGGTCCAGGCCTGGATGCCAGGGCAGCTGGGCTTTTCCCACAGTGGGGAGGTAGAGGAGGGCGAGAACAAGAGGTTGCTTTGCAGCTGACACCCATGGGCTGCCTGTTCCTGGGGCTGCCCTGTCTCCAGTGGCCAAAGTGGCCTCCTCCGCTGCCTTTGCTCTTTATGCTCTGCATGTGTAATGATAATTTTTTTTTTTAACGAGGTACAGGGGCTGAGGAGATAGCTCAGTAGAATAAGCACTTGAGGACATGAGTTCAATCCCTGATCCTGCAAAAAATAAATAACATAAGTAAAATAAAAATAAGTGGGGGGGGGGGGGGGGGCCTGGCGAGATGGTTCAGTGGTCTAAAGCGCCTGCTTAGGAAAGCTCAGGCAACTGCAGGGACTGCGGTTCGATCCCCGGCACCACATGCTGCGCCAGCCCCCACCACCAGGGTAGGCTGAGCCAGCCATAAAATAAGTAAACAAAGAAACAAACAAGCAAATAAATAAATAAAATTTAAAAATAAATGGGGGGCTGGGGAGATAGCTCCGTGGCACAAGTGCCTGCCTGGCAAGTACAAGGTTGTGAGTTTGAGCCCTGGTCCTGCCAAAATAAATAAATGAATAAATAAAAATAAAAATAAGGGCAGTTCGATTCCCGGCACCACATGCTGCGCCAGCCCCACCACCAGGGAAGGCTGAGCCAGCCACAAAATAAATAAATAAAAAAACAAACAAAACAAGCAAACAAGTAAAAAATAAATAAATAAAATTTTAAAAATAAAAAATAAAAATAAATGAGGTACAGGGGCCTGGGAGATAGCTCAGGGGCACAAGTTGCCTGCCTGGTAAGTGCAAGGTCCTCCTGAGTTTGATCCCTGGTTCCAGAAAAAAATAAAATAAAATAAATGAGGTATGGTCTGGATCTACAGTCCAGCCTGGCCTTGAACTCACTATGTACCTCAGGCTGACCTGAAACTGACAGTGTTATTGGCAGCTAAATTAGCTAGAAAAGGGCTGTAATAGGCTACTTAGGTTTCAGGTTCAGACTCACCGAGGTAATTTCCTTGTGAATTAGTAATAGGGTACATTACTCAGTAGTTTAAAAATTACAACTTCAAGCCCTCATGTCCAGGAAGTTTCTCCTAAGGCTGATGAGGTCTTTTTATAACTATTTTTAGCAAGAAGAGCATTGTACTTGTATAGACCAAAGGTAAATAACCTTGGGTCAGCCGGGCGTGGTGGCACACGCCTGTAATCCCAGCACTTGGGAGGCTGAAGCAGGAGGATCAGTGCGAGTTCGAGACCAGCCTGGGCTACAAAAGTGAGCTCAAGGCTAGCTTGAACCGCACAGCGAGACCCTGTCTCAAAAAGACTAAATAAATAAATAAATAAAAATTCTAATTTGGACTCTGGTCTGGCCTCTGAGAACCCATAACAGGGCCAGCCAGATAGCTCAGCGGACTAAAGTCACTAACACAATTCCCAACAGGAAAAAACCCCTGTCCTGTATTCATGCCTGCTTGCTACCTAACTGGCTTCCTCGTTTGATTCCAAATTTAATCGACTTTACCCGAGCAATGGTGCTTATAATCTCATTGGCTGGGGCTGGCGAGATGGTTCAGTGGTCTAAAGCGCCTTCTTAGGAAAGCTCAGGCAACTGTAGGGACTGCGGTTCGATCCCCGGCACCACATGCCAGGGCAGGCTGAGCCAGCCATGAAATAAATAAGCAAACAAACAAATTAAAAAAAAAAAAAGTCTCATTGGCTGACCTTAGCTTTATCCCGACTCATGCTTAAGAGTTCCCATGTTCTCCACCTTAGACCAGCCTCACCTCATGGTTTGTTTGGGTTTTTTTACCTCATGGTTTTACTCTATAAGAATTGCTGGGGTCCCCACCTTGTCTCAGACAGGCGCTTTCTTTCTCCCAGTAGGCATATTCTGCTCTTCTTTTTTTTTCTTTTTTAAAGTGTATTTCATACAGGGTCTCACTACAAAGCTCAGACTCATAGTGTTCCTCCTGTTTTCAGCCTCCCAGCACTGGACTTCCCAGATGTGCACCACCATGCCTGGTCTCAGCTGCCAGCTTCATGTGCTCCCGGGGGTGGGGCAGGTGTGGCATGTGATGCCAGGGATCAAACCCAAGTCCTTGCACTTTCCTAAGTAGAAGCTTGGTCGGGTGAGTTATCTCACTGGCCCTTTTATTCTTTTCTTAACCTCTGTTTGTTCCTAAAATTCAGTCTTTGGTTTTAGAGAACACAAACTTGGCCCACGTATCTTCCAGGCTGGGGGTTTCATTCTCCAATATCAACAGTGACCCTGCTGCCTCAGCCTCTGGCGTGCTGGGATTATAGGCCTGTGTCTCCACGCCTGGGCCAACGCCTCTTTCTATAGGAGAGAACCCAGCAATTTGGGGTACAAAAGGCACCTTTCCCCTATCCTCAGGCAGTGTGCACCTTTTCACCAGCTTGCTGTCCCTGCAGAGAGCGGATTCCTACCTTCTTTGTGTCTTATTCATTTCTGCACTTGGGACTTTTTTTTTTTTGAGACAGGGTCTCGCTATGCAATTCAGGTTGGCCTGGAGCTCACTTTTGTAGTCCAGGCTGGTCTCGAACTCACATTGATCCTCCTGCCTCAGCCTCCCAGAGTTCTGGGATCACAGAATGACAGAGCCCCTACACCTGGTCTGTATAGCTTCTTTGTTACCTTAAAACTCTGGGACAGATCCCTGTTAAGCTGCCAAGACAGGTCTCATGGGAAAGTCTTAATCTCCCTAGGTTTCTTAGCCTTAAGTTTACCTTCAAGGCAAGATCCCTGAGATAGGCATAAGTGAAGCAGGTTGTGGGGCTTGCTTATGGGGACATCTTTTTTTTTTTTTTCAGTCTTTTTGAGACAGGATCTCACTATACAGTTCAGGCTGGCCTTGAGCTCACTGATGTAGCCCAGGCTGGTCTTGAAATCGCACCGATCTTCCTGCCTCAGCCTCCCAAGTGCTGGGATTACAGGTGTGCGCTCCCACGCCCGGGTGTGGGGACATCTTGTTGGCAGCGCCCAATTCCAGCCTCCCCCCCAAACCCCGGGTCATTTTAGGAGTCTCTAGCCACCATCCACCCATGAGGTCTCCAGGAAGGGGAGAGCAGAGGCTGGCCTAAAGCATGATGGGAAGGGACAGCAATGATGGCTTTTTCTCTGTGACCTCACAGGGCTGGTTCTACCAGACCAGGACTGCCCATGGCCGCCAACTTCCAGCTATACAAACCCGTTATGCAGTCTCTCTACTCGGTTGCTATAAAACCCCAAATATCTGCCAGTCCCTTGAAAACAGGTCCTGAGCTTCTTTATCCCCATAGTTCTGCTGGGTTTTTTTTTAAAAAATGTATTTAGTACAGGGTCTACGGAGTCTCATTACACAGATCAGATGCATAGTGATCCTGCTGTTTTGAGCCTCCTAAGGACTGGGATTACAGGCATGGCTACCTCACCCGGTCTCAATCACTGTCTTCCCATGCCCCAGGGGCGGGGCCGACGCCATGCCTGGGGATCCAGTCCTGGTTCCTGTGTCTGCCTAAGCAGGCATTTTAATATGTTGAGCTATCTGGCCGTCCTTGATTTTTTTTTTTTTTTTTTTTTTTTGGTGGTGGTGGTGGGGTTGTTTGCTTGTTATTTATTTATTTATTTTTTTCAGGACCGCGGTTCAAACGCACGACCTTGCACTTGCCAGGCAGGCGCTTGTGCCACGGAGCTATCTCCCCAACCCCTTGTTATGGTTATTTTTGAGACAGGGTCTCGGCCCAGTGAGATGGTTCAGTGGTTTAAAGCGCCTGGGTAGGAACCGCAGGCGCACGGTCGGTCGACCCCTGGCTCCACATGCTGAGCCAGCCCCACCCCTCCAGGGCAGGCTGAGCCTGCCATTCAAAACAAAACAGGGTCTCTACGTGGTTGAGACTGGCTCTGCATTCACTATGCAGTAGCCCAGGCTGGCCTCTGATCCTTGTAATTCTCCTGCTTCAGCCTCCCAGAGTGCTGAGATTACTGGCCTGGGTGGCAAAGTCCATTTTGAAACTTCCCTCAGCCCATCACCCTCCGTGGGTCCCTGCCCAGAGGTAATGAGGACATGGGCGGGGCTGCTTGGCTTCAGTCCTAAAGCGGTAGGGACGCGATCAGCGGAATCTGGCCGGGAAGAGCCGGCGTTGCTCTGCGGCTCCTGGCTGGCGGCCGGGGAAGGACGCCACTTCCTCAGCCCCTTGACCCTGGCGTGGGCTGGCAGGGCTGGTGCAGGAGGCTGGGCTGTGTAACTAGCTGCAGGTGCTCTGGGGCGAAGCCAGGTAGGCACAGCGCCCGGGGCTG
Source organism: Capromys pilorides (assembly GCA_004027915.1). Taxonomy (NCBI): domain Eukaryota; kingdom Metazoa; phylum Chordata; class Mammalia; order Rodentia; family Capromyidae; genus Capromys; species Capromys pilorides. The sequence goes on from PVKN010002793.1 coordinate 23,846, forward strand.
GGCACTGTGCAGACCGCTCGCTCTTTGGTCAGGTGCTCAGAACTTCGCAGCAGCCAGAACGCTGGCACGCACCCACCTGGGGCCGGGGGCACGGCGAGTCAGGAGCCAGGCAGGCGTGCGTGCTGCAGCCCTCCCCAGCCCTGACGGCCTCAGCCCCTACGGCCTGCCTGGGCCCTTCTAGGGTCAAGAGATTTTGGAATTGGAGAGGGGAGGCCATTGCAGCTGGTAGCTGCGCTGAATTGTTTCGATTTCTTTTTGTTTTGTTCCAGTTTTTTTTTAATAGCTGACTCAGCCTGCCCTGGGGGCGGGGCTGATGCAGCGTGTGGTGCCGGGGCTTGAACCGGGGTCCATGACGTTGCTTAAGCTTTCCTAAGCAAGCGCTTTAGACTGCTGAGCCATCTCGCTGGCCCTGTTTTTATTTTGATTTCAAATGTTTGTTTTAGTCCTATGTGATAGTGCTTGGGAAACTGAGACAGGAGGATTTTAAGTTTGAGGCCACTCCTCCTGGAAGATGACCCTTGGGTAGTCCTTTGGCTGACCTTGACCTTGGGGAACAACTGTTCATCGCTGACAGGGTCCTGGACAAAGTCTGGGTGTAGCCCAGGTGCAGAGCTGCTGCCCAACATGAGCCAACATGGGTCCCTGAGATGCAAGGGACAGCTATGAGGGGTGAGCTGCGCCACCCCGGTGGCTGGGGACTGGGTGCTGGACTGGCTGTGGAGCACACGGGCTCTGTATGAAGCCGCTATCTGGGTACAGGCTGGCCTCTGCTCAGGGTGAAGGGGATTGTGGTGGGTTTTTTGGTTTCTTTTTTTTTTTTTTTTTTGCGGTACCAGGGATTGAACTTAGGCCCTTGAGCTGGCAAGGGCTTATTCCACGAGCGCTATCTCCCTGGCCCTGGTGGGGATTATTTATTCATTCATCAAACATGTAAGTGCCTACCCAGTGCCAGGTCCAGGTTTTAGGTTCCAAATAGAGCAGCAAACTTGATTCTTTTCTTTCTTTCACAGTACTGGGAATTGAACTCAGGACCTTGTGCTTGCCAGGCAGGCGCTTATGCTGCTGATCTATATCCCCAGCTCAACCTTGATGCTTTTCTAAAGCTTAGTGGTCAATGAGTACATTAACATAAATTACCATAACAGTGGGCAAAAAGAGCAAGAAATAGTAGCTGTTACTGTTATTTCACAAGTAGTAGAAATTTAATCTACTGTAATCCTTTGTTTGTTTTGATGAGACAGTTCAGGCCTGTGTAGTTCAGGCTGATTTTTTTTTTTTTTTTTTGTCTTTTTGATTGTTTTTTTTGTTTTTGGCGGGACCAGGGTTTGAACTCACAACCTTTCACTTGCCCAGGCAGGCACTTGTGCCACGGAACTATCTCCCCAGCCCCTTTTTTGTCTTTTTGAGACAGGGTCTCACTATGCAGTTCAGGCTGACCTTGAACTCACTTTTGTAGCCCAGGCTGGTCTCAAACTCACATCGATCCTCCTGCCTCAGCCTCCTCCCAAGTGTCGGGATTATAGGCGTCTGTGGCGAGGCCTGGCTGCAGGCTGATGTTGAACTCTCTATGAGCCAACCTGGCCTTGGACTCACCTCCTGCCTCAGTCTCCCTTGTGCTGGGATTACAGCGCCACCACAGCCAGCTTTTACTATTTTATTTTTTGGTACCAGGACTTGAACTCTTGGGACCGGGGAGATAGCTCTGTGATACAGGTGCCTGCTAGGCAAGTGCAAGGTCGTGAGTTCAAACCTTGGTCCCATGCAAAAAAATTTTAAAAAAAGACTTGAACTCTTGACCTCATGCTTGCCAGGCTGTTGCTGTGCCACTGAGCTATATCCCAGCTCCTTAAATGTTTTCTAAAATTTGTAATTATTTAACTTTTTTTTTTTTGCAGGACCAGGGTTCGAACTCACGACCTTGTACTTGCCAGGCAGGCACTTGTGCCATGGAGCTATCTCCCCAGCCCCTTAAAAGTTTTTTTTTTTTTTTTAAATTATTTTTTAATCTTTTATTTATTTGGTACAGGGTCTTACTATGCAGCTTGGACTCATGGTGATTCTTCTTTTTTTTTGTTTTGTTTGTTTTTGTGGAACTAGGGATCAAACTCAGGACCTTGCACTTGCCAGGCAGGCACTTGTGCCCCTGAGCTATCTCCCCGGCCCTTCATGGTGTTTCTTCTATCTCAGCCTTGCCAGCACTGGGATTACAGGGGTGTATCACAGTGCCCGGTTCTGGGGCCAGCACAACATGTGGGCCTAGGGATCGAACCCAGGTCCTTGTGCTTGCCAGGCAGGTACTTAGACTGCCAAGCTATCTCCCCAGGCCCCTTAAATGTTGTTAATAGAAAGTGTGTGCTGTTTTCCCCAAATCCCATACTGGAGATGGAATCCAGGGCCTTCAAAAAGAGCTTTATCCCAGACCACTTACAATTGGTATTTTGCTTTTTTTGGGGGGGGAGGAGCGGGTACCAGGGGTTGAACTTAGGACCTTGCACTTGCCAGGCAAGCAGTTTTTCCACTGAGCTGTCTCCCCAGTCCTACAATTTGTATTCTGAGACCAGGTCTCGCCAAGTTGCTAAAATGCTCAGGCTGGGATCAAACCTGTGATCTTCCTACCTCAACTTCCCAGAGTGCTGGGATTACGGTGCTTACCACCATGGCCGGCTGCCACTCCCCTTGGCGCCCTTTCTCCAAGCCCCTTGCCTAGTTTATCACTTTGCACAGTGAGCCGTTGGCCTCATCTCAGAGAGGCTGTGAAGGCCGAGCGTGGTGAATGGGCACAGTACAGAGGTTCCCCTGTCCTCTCACTTCTGGTTCATTCTTTTTTTTATATTATGGCCAGCTCAGCCTGCCCTGGGGGTGGGGCTGGTGCAGCATGTGGTGCCAGGGATTGAATAGCGATCCCTGTGGTTGCCTAAGCTTACCTAAGCAGGTGCTTTAGACCGCTGAGCCATCTCATCGGCCCCTCCTCTTGTTTCTGGACTGGATGACACAGTTGGGGTCTCTCGTAACTCAGTTGGGCTCACGCTTGAGATCCGTACTCATACTTTTCTTTGCTTTTTTTTTGTCTTTTTGAGACAGGGTATGGTTATGCAGTTCAGGCTGGCCTTGAGCTCACTTTTGTAGCCCAGGCTGGTCTCGAACTCACACAGATCCTCCTGCCTCAGCCTCCCAAGTGCTGGAATAACAGGCATGCGACACCACGTCCAGCTCTATTTGTTTATTTATTTTTTTTTAAAATTTTATTTATTTATTTGTTTGCTTGTTGTTTGTTTGTTTCTTTATTTTATTTATTTTGTGGCTGGCTCAGCCTGCCCTGGTGGTGGGGGCTGGCGCAGCATGTGGTGCTGGGGATCAAACCACAGTCCCTGCAGTTGCCTGAGCTTTCCTAAGCAGGCGCTTTAGACCACTGAACCATCTCGCCGGCCCCTCTATTTGTTTATTTTTTAAATTTTATTTATTTATTTATTTGTTTGCTTGTTGTGTTTTGTTTCTTTATTCATTTTGTGGCTGGCTCAGCCTGCCCCGGTGGTGGCGCTGGCGCAGCATGTGGTGCCGGGGATCGAACTGCAGTCCCCTAGTTGCCTGAGCCCTCCTAAGCAGGCGCTTTAGACCACTGAACCATCTCGCCGGCCCTATTTGTTTATTTTTGATATTAAATTTTTTAATGAGATAGGATCTCACTGTCTCAGCCTCCCTAGTGGTGGGATTATATGGACGCAATACCTACCATGCCTGGCAAGATTTATCTTTTTTTTTTTTTTTGTATTTCAGGAAGGGTGTACAGGGTGTTCAGGGTCTCACTAGTAGATCGGACTCATAGGAGCTGGGATTACAGGCACACCCTGGGGGTGCGGCTGGCAAGGCAGGTCTGGGGAATCGCAGGCTAGGGGATTTGAACCCCAGCCTTTGTGCCTGTTTGCAGTTGCTGTAATCTGCTGAGCTATTTGCCCGGCCCTAAGATCCTCTTTAATAGGGGGTTGGGAGATAGTTAAGCAGCTTAAGTGCTTGCCCAGAAAGCATGAGGTCTCGAGTTCAATACCCATGACCCAAAAAAAAGATTGCCTTTTTTTTTTTTTTTTTTTTTTTGGCAAAACTGGGAATCAAACTCAGGACCTTGAATTTGCCAGGCAGGCAAGATTACCTTTAATGGAACCAGGGAGATAGCTCAGGGGCACAAGTGCCTGCCTGGCAAGTGCAAGGTCCTGAGTTTGATCCTCAGTTATGCAAAAAAGAAAAGAAAAAAAAATTACCTTTAATAATACATCCATAAGTACTATCATATACAGTCAGTGAATGTTAATAAAGATGTATATTTATTCATGAGGAAGTCTTAAGTAAACAATATAATAAGAAATAAGTTAGAAAAGAACAGCATATTCCAAATAATCAAGAGTGGTTATTTCTGGACAGTATAAAAATATACAGAATTTCCATTAATAGAATAAATGCAAGGAACTTGTTAGACACGAACTCCTGTGCCCCACACTCTAGATTATCACCCCGGCGCCCCCAGGGCCCACCCCGCAGCCCCTTGGGTTAACGTTACTCTTCTTGTTCTTTTGAGACAAGGGCTAGCTGTGTAGCCCAGGCTGGCCTTGAACTCCTAGCAACCCTGTGCCCCAGCCTGCTGGATTGCAGACGTGTACCACTGTGCCCGGCCCTCCTCCCGCTGATGTTCATGCCCGGCCCTTGCCCCCGCCCCCCTTGAGGGGGATCCTTATGAATCTGACATAAACCGTTAATCTTCTCTGGAAAAGAAATGCCTCCGATCCTGACTGTGGCTTGGGGGTGGTGGCCCCGACTCCTTGGCAGGTCTGAGCTTCTGCAGTGCAGTAGGGAAGGCCCCCCAGGTCACCACTGAAGTCTGAGTTTCTGAGAGTCTGTCTTGCTGTCCCGCTGGCCTACGGTGACTCTCAGCCTGTCGCTCTGGCTCTGTGTCTTCCCAGGGCACCCCACACCCAGCCTGCAGCAGCTCTTCTGCGTCCTCTTAGCCTGCACGTGAGTATGGTCACCATGATGGCTAAGGTTTGCAGGGGGCTCCTACCAGTGTCACAGCTTTGGGACTTGTGATGTTTTATTCACAGTGTCCTGTCCTCTCTTCCCTTGAGTCCGGGCTGTGCGCTTTAGGTGCTTCTGCGGTTTCCAGAGGAAAAGGCCACACTAGTAAGTTCAGTCCCTATGACGCAGGTGTCCACGGCCTCGGCCACCAGGTGGCGTCACCGACCCGGCGGGAGGATTCTTCTCATCCCAGCTGCATGACCGTGGGTGTCACCAGCCATAGCTCTGCACTGTGTTCCCCTGTCCCCTGTCCCTCACTTCTCCTGCTGGGTGGCCCCAGCATAACAACGGAACATTAAAAATCACCAGATACCAAAACTAACCATGAAAATAGCGTGGCGCCTGTTGGTGGTGGCCCCAGGCAACACGTGGGCTGTCATGGGCAGAGCTGTTGGCTGCAGCCATCCTGGTCTCTGTCCCTAGCCTGGGACACCCCAATGCCCAGGCCCTCAGTGAGACTTCCAGGAACTGCTGAAACCCGTGGCTACCGGGCAGGAGCTTTCCCCTGAGGCTGAAGCAGGCTATTTCTTGTGAAGAAACTTCATTTTGTTGCCTAAGAAAGAAAATAGGAACATTTAATGACACAAGGAAAGACTGGTAAGTTAACTGTTGCCCCTTCTTTTTTGAGATAGGGTCTGACTATTGTATATAGTTCAGGCTGGCCTTGGACTTACTTGGAAGCCCAGAAGGGCCTTGAACCTGTGGCGATCTTCCTGCCTCAGCCTCCCAAGTCCTGGGATTATGGGTTGGGGACAGATCAGCACAGGACATGCAAATGCCATTTCCCTGCCCAGCGGAGGTGGCAGAGCCCCACATGATTTCCGGTGCTGGCTTTGGGAGGGAACCACCCAAATCCCTTACAGAGGCAGAGACCTGCGGGACCACGTGGTGGGCTTACCCAGTCCCTTCAGGAACCGGTTGACGCCGCTGTGCTCCCCGCTGGGCAGCGTTTCCAGGTACTCCTGGGCACGGACCTCAAACAGACCTGGTGACAAGAGACCCCGGCAGCATCACCTCCCCTTCCCCTTGCACACTTCAGAGTTGCCTTTTACCACCACCCAGGGTTGGCCCTGCATACAGCCCTGCCCTTCCTAGCATGTGCCCCCCAGGCAGCTGCCCTGCAGTGGTCTGTGCCAGGGTTTCACGGGCTGCCTGACACCACCCTCCCAGCAGCTCAAGAGAGGGAGCAGGGAGAGAAAACGGGCCTTCTGTAGTCTCTTCCAGGAGTTGGAAGGGTTTCTGGGTATTTTTTTTTTTTAAGTTTATTTTATTTTCTTAAACCTCGTTTATTTGTTTGTGTTATGGCTGGCTCAGCCTTCTGTGGGGGAGGGGAGGGCGGCGCAGCATGTGGTGCCTGGGATCGAGCCACGGTCCCTGCGGTGGCCTAATCTTCCCCACGCACGCGCTTTAGACCGCTGAGCCATCTCACCAGCCCTAGGAAGGGTTTCTGGTTCCTGCTAAGCCTCTGTCTTTCACCTCCTTCAGCACATAGTGACATAAATACCGACTCATGGATTTATTTATTTATTTATGTTTTAAATTTTATTTATTTATTTATTTGTTTGCTTGTTGTGTTTGTTTGTTTCTTTATTTATTTATTTTGTGGCTGGTTCAGCCTGCCCTGGTGGTGGCGCTGGCGCAGCATGTGGTGCCGGGGATCGAACTGCAGTCCCTGCAGTTGCCTGAGCCTTCCTACGCAGGCGCTTTAGACCACTGAACCATCTCGCCGGCCCATCATGGATTTAGACTCATGGATTTAGCGCTGGGGATTGAGCTACATCTGGGCTTTTTTTTTTTTTTGGTACTAGAAATCGAACTCAGGACCTTGAGCTTTCCAGGCAGGCACTGTGCTGCTGTGCTATATACCCAGCCCTGCCTTAAGGGTCCTTAAGGTTTTATTTATTTTTTTTTTTTAATTTTTATTTATTTATTTGTTTGCTTATTGTGTTTGTTTTGTTTCTTTCTTTCTTTATTTTGTGGTGGCCCAGCCTGCCCTGGTGGTGGGGCTGGCGCAGCATGTGGTGCCGGGGATTGAACCGCAGTCCCTGCAGTTGCCAGAGCTTTCCTAAGCAGGCGCTTTAGACCACTGAACCATCTTGCCGGCCCCTAGGGTCCTTAAGGTTTTAAATTTCATTTATTTATTTGGATTTCTTTGAGACAAGGTCTTGCTATGTTTTTATTTTATTGTTTTTTTGAGACAGGGTCTCACGATGCAGTTCAGGCTGGCCTTGAGCTCACTTGTGTAGCCCAGGCTGGTCTTGAACTCGCACCCATCCTCCTGCCTCAGCCTCCCAAGTGCTGGGACTATAGGCATGTACCACTACGGCCCGGCTAAGGTTTTGTTATGTAGTTTAGGCTGTCTTTGAACTCACAGAGATACTCTTGCCTCAGCCTCCCTCAGTCTGCACTGCCATGCCAGGCTGCCTTCGTTTTATTTTGAGACAGGGCCTCACTAAATTGCTAACCCACCCCAAAGGAGCTCACACTTGCCAACCTCCTGCCTCAGGCTCTTGAGTGAGGGCTGTAGGCATAAGTTCTACCCGGCTGCTCTGGAGAGTTTTGCAAGGTAATGGGTAACCTGGAGGGTGCCTTGTTGGATGAGGGAAGCAGGGCGGGGTGCCTGCCAGCACCCCACGCCCTCAGGACGGCACTCACCCTTGGCATCCTGCCGGCTTAGCTCACGCTCCTGCATAAAGCCCCGGAAGGTCTGCGTCTCCATGAAGACCTCAAGGAAGCGGCGCAGGCTCTTGGAGGACACGGCCTTGCGGAAGGCCTCACGCTGCAGGGCCCGCTCCTCACGCTCGCCTGTGCCCGGTGTCAGGAACAGCGGGTAGTGGCCCACGACCTCCACGAAGAAGCGTACGAAGGCCTCAGACACCACCTCACTCAAAGGGCTGCACTCGGGACCTGGAGGGAAGAGGAGCCGGGGTGAGGGCCTGCCACAGCAGGCAGAGGCCACGGCCACGGTGACTGCTGCTGCATCCAGGAGAAGTCGCCTTAGCTCCTTAAGCCACTTCTGTTCTCTTTCCCTTTTGTTTTTCAAGACAAGATCTTGCTATGTTACATAGCCCAGGCTGGCCTGGAACTCGCTGCGTAGCCCAGGCTGGCTTCGAGCTTTCAGCAATCCTCCTGCGGCAGCCTTGGAGTGCGGGACCACAGGCATGCACCACAGTGCTTGGTCCCGGCCATCTCTCTGCCTCCTTTATAGGACTGTGGGCCCACCTTGGGGGCACTAGGGAGTTTGCCGCACAATGCAAGTCTTGCATGAAATCAGGTGGGAGCAGAGCACCGGCCTCCGCTCCTGTGTTTCTTGCCTTTCCTCCCAGGGGCCTGAGGCCCAGCAGGAGTGAGCTTACCATGCTCATAGTCCGGGGACCCTCCATCCCGGTCACAGGCCAGTTCATTCCGTTGCTCCAGAATGTACTCCAGGGCCACCTGCAGCTTCCGGGGCAGAATGGAGTCCTCATCCTCCATCTATGCAGAGACACAGGGCAGGCAGCTTAGGGCCCAGATGATGATGATGATTTTGTGGGACCGGGGTTTGAACTCACAACCGTGCGCTTGCCAGGCAGGCACTTGTGCCACGGAGCTATCTCCCCAGCCCCATTATTATTATTGTTGAGGCAGGGTCTTGATATATAGTGCAGGCTGGGCTTGACTTCCCAAGGTAGCCCAGACTCCTCAAACCCATGGGGAGCCTCCTGCCGCAGCCTCCCCAGTACTGGGATGACAGGGGTGCACCGCCATGCCCAGGTTTCTCCAAGTGTGCAGGAGGTTACCTGTGGACATTCCCCCCACTGTGAAGGAACTTAGGGGCCCATGCCGTGGGTCAGTACAGAGGAAATCGGTCCTCCTCTTCGCCCTTGCCTGTCTCATCCTTCCTCCTAGGGCCTTTCTTCTATTTATTTATTTTTGTGGGACTTGGGTTTGAACTCATGGCCTTGTACTTTGCCAGGCAGGTACTTGTGCCATGGAGCTGTCTCCCCAGCCCCTCCTGGGGCCTTTCTAGAGCTTGGGGGCTGATCCTCAAGGACCAAAGAGATGGGCCCAAAGGGTGCAGGGCCCAGTGACCCCCTCACCTGCCGGAGGAAGCGGTTGCTGATGAGGTCGACCACCAGGACCTGGGAACAGAGAGCAAGGGTGGGATACTGGGACCGGCGTGGGGCTTGGCCTTGGACTTTGGGCCTCTGCACTGAGCTGTATTTTGAGATGGGGTTTCGTTGAGTTACTCCATTGCCCAGGCTGGGTTTGAACTTCTGAGCCTTCTGCCTCAGCCTGCTGACTCTTGGGCCTACAGGAGCAGGCCACCATGCCTGGCTTCAGTGGTTGTCTAATAGGCCAAAGGGCCCGTCCCAAACATACAGTCCTTGGCCACTTTGTCTCTGGTTCAGACACACTCCAGCTATAAGAGCTCTGTGTGTGCTCAGGGCTGGTGGAAGGCGGAGGCCTGGGCAGACGGCCTTTCTGCTGTTAGAGCTGCGACGCCCCGGCTAGGTTGTTCAAATACTTCATTCAGAGAAGAGAAGTGTCTGCTGTTACCAAAGGTGACAGCCGGTTCAGCCCAGCTCGAGGCAGGACTATGCAGACTCAGGGTGGCCCCTGCCCCTTGATTCCGCCCCCTGGGCCACACCTCCCCTGGGGACAGCCACTGGCGGCCACCTTACCTCCTCCAGGGGCAGCTCCCGCAGCAGTGGCAGTGAGCTGGCCAGCAGCCCCACGAGGAAGGGTGTGGGCGAGCATACGATGTCCACCATGGCCGGCGGCAGCACCGGGATGTAGGTGTGCTGCCATCGGAAGGGGTAGATGAGCGCCACCATCGCGTGGCAGCACTTGGACAGGGTGCTGTGCGGGAGAGAGGGGCGGCTGAGAGGCAGGCCGTCCGCAGCGGGGCGGCGGAGGCCGAAGCTGGGGCAGGGGTGGGACAGGAGGAGGCTCAGAGGACAGCCTCGGGATGGAGTCCACCACCCAGGGACACACTCTGGGCTTCACCGTGCGCCACGCCCAGTACAGTTTGTTGTGTCTCGGTTTTGTGGCTCTGGGGATGAAACCCAGGGCCTTTGTGCTGAGCCACATCCTCAGCCCTATTTTTTTTCTTTCTTTTTGTTTGCAGGACCGGGGTTTGAACTCACAACCTTGTACTTGCCAGGCAGGCACTTGTGCCACGGAGCTATCTCCCGGCCCCCGCCCCCAGCCCTGTTTTGCTTTTTTTTTTCTGGTACCGGAGATTGAACTCAGACCTTATGCTTGCCAGGCGGGTGCTTATGCTGCTGGGCTACCTGCTTGGCATCCCTATTTTGTACTTTGAGTCAGGGTCTCCCCGAGTTGCCAAGTCGCCCAGGCTGAGCTGGAACTTTCAGTGTTCTCACATAAGGCTCCCCGTAAGGCTTGGATCACTCACCCACCTCCCCAACCCAAGCAAACTCGCAGCAAGCCCTGTGGCTTCGGTAGGGTGACCCCTTCACAAGCAGGGCTCCCAGGGGCTAACAGGTCCTGGGCTCCCCCCAGGAATGGGTCCCACTGTCCCTGGGGCAGGGCAAGCCTGGTCCCAGAGTGGGTGTTGTGGCTTTGTCACGCATGTCCTGGACACCCCTTGCATTTCTGGTCTCCGCCACAGGTGCAGTGACCAGGGAGGGCCTTGCCAAGGAGCTGACCACGCCTCTTTATAAAGTGGCAGGCCGGGGCTTGGGGACACCCACTTGGAACCCCCCTCATGTCCCTCTTTAAGATGGAAGCTTTCTTTCCCCCCATAAATCTATTCTGCACATAAAAAATAAACAAAAACAATAAAGTAATAGGCTGGGTTTTTTGTACTGAGAATAGAACTCAGAGCTTTGCACTTGCCCTGTAAGCACTGTACCACTGAGCTAAATCCCTGGCCTGGTCTGGGTATGCTGTTCTAGCAACAGAAGGCCAACTGAGACTGCAGCGAAAGTCCGTTTTCTCATGGAAACTTCTTTTCTTTTTTGTCTTTTTGAGACAGGGTCTCGCTATGCAGTTCAGTCAGGTTGGCCTTGAACTCACATTTGTAGCCCAGGCTGGTCTCAAACTCACACCGATCCTCTTGCCTCAGCCTCCCAAGTACTGGGTCATTTTCTTTTTTTAAGATTTGGTTATTTATTCACTTATTTTTTATAAGGTCTTGTTAGGCAGATCAGACTCAAAATGATGCCCCTGCGTTAGCCTCCCCAGTGCTGGGATTACAGGTGTGAGCCACCATGCCCCGCTTCAGTGGCCGGCATGGTGTGGAGCCAGTGTGGCATGAGGTACTGGGAATCAAACCTGGGTACTTGTGCTTGCCAGGCAGGCGCTTAGACCACTGAGCTATCTCCCCAGCCTGGAAACTCATTTTCTTAGTGCAAGTGATCTTTTTATTTGGAGACAAGGTCTCACTGCGCAGTTCGGGCTGGCCTTGAACTCAGGGTGATCCTACTGCCTCAGCTTCCAGGTGTGCCCACCATGCCTGCTTGCAGGTCATTTATATTCTAAATGTCCCCCCCCCCCCCTAGTCCCCACACTATCTCTGCCAGGCAATCAGGAAAAATGAGGATAAGGTCTTGGTAGTCATAGGCTAGCAATCGGCTGCACGTTGGTCCAGTGGGTAAAAGTGAAGCTCAGACACTCTTACTCCTTGACCAATCCCTGGCCAAATGCCCAAAAGGTCTGCCCATTCAGGCAGAACTCTTTTTTTTGGTTGCTGCTGTTGTGAGGCAGAGTCTCCCTATGTGGTCCAGGTTGGCATTGAACTCACTATGCAGCCCACAAACTTGTGGTGATCCTCCTGTCTCAGCCTCTGGAGCGCTAGGGCTACAGGCTTGTGCCACCGCACCAGGGTCTGGTTAGGAACCTTTTGGTGTTAACCACTGCAATGATCTGGACCTTGAATGTCCCCAAAGGCCTCTGTGTGACAGCCTCTTTAGGAGGCGGAAGCAGGTGGGGGAAGTTGGGATCGAGTCTCTGAAGGAGACCCTGGCTACAGCTCAGCTCCACCTCGTTGGCTTCCTGGCCACCATGACATGCGCAGCAAATGCCACCACAGCTCTCACCATGAAGTTCAGCCACACCACAAGGCCCAAAGGCAACGGAGCTGACAGGCCAAGAGACAAAAAAACCTCCAAAATTGTGAGCCAGACAGACCACTGTTCTGCCTAAGGTTCCTGCTTCAGACACACTGCTGGCCTGCGGGAGGCTAAGCCGCAGCTCTGCAAGGATAAATGCCGCGTCCTGAGATCTCCCAGGCCAGGTACCTGTCACGGCAGTGTCACGGACCCCCCTGGAGCTCATTAGGAAATGTCACCAAGGATGTGGAGGCGCACGCCTGTCTTCCCAGCACTCAGATGAGATCAGGCACATTCAGGGTGGTCTGGCCCTAGTATTCCAACACTCAGGGGACTGAGGCAGGAGGACTGAGTTCTCGGCCAGCCTGGGCCCACCTAGTGGGATCCTGTCTCAAATAAAACAAAAAGGAATGTTAAAGCGCTGGAATGTTTTGATGCTGGAATCATCCTGTGCACCTGTGTGGCCGGTGTGTGGCTGGGTCTACAAAGTGGATCTGTGGCTGTCCAGGGTTGGGAAGTCAGGACTCTATGTGACTCTCAGGTGACTCGAGCCAGCATAGCCACGTCTCCCACAGGGTTTGGCCGGTAGCTTGCAGCCCACAGGTGGGTCCTGAAATCACTTGCACGGGCTTTGGTCAGCACTAAGACAAACATGAATGGAATCGGGTATGGTGGTGTACACCTGCAGTCCCAGTCGTCTGGAGGCCGAGGCAGAAGGATCTTGAATTTGAGATAAACTCTGGGCAATTTAAGACACTGTGTCAAAGAAAAGGGCTGGAGATGCTGCATAGTGGAAGGTTCTGGGTTTGATCTTCAGTAGAAGAAGAGGAGGAGGGGGGAGGAGGAAGAAGATAGAGAAGGAGAAGGAGAAGGAGAAGAAAATTCATTCAGTGAACTGGAATGCTAAAAGCTAAGAAGCAACTGTGCCCAATTCTGACAGGGACAAAGGACAACTCAGCTGGTGACCCACTGGCCATGGTGGTAGGTGCTCCGTGGAGATTGCTTCTTGTAGGGAAAGACTTTGGCTTTGTTTAACAATGCACCCTGCAGCTGGAGCCAGATGTTTCCACACCTGGTTATCATCAACGCCTCCAGGCTGGAGGCGGCAGGAGGCAGCAGCAGAGGCTTAGGGGAGTGGCTCAGTCTTCCCGCACTCTGCCCAGCACCCTGCTCTGAAAAGCCTGTGCAAAATGGAACGGAAAGGTCACGGCACGTACAACAGAACCCTAACAGAGGTGGCTGGGAGAAAAGAAAGGATTTTTTTTTTCTGATTACAGTGTGGTTTTTTCAATCACTACTGCAAATGAGTTTATTCCCTAACCTTTCTCTTGTTTGCTTTTTGTCTTGAGACAGGGTCTTAAGATGTAGCCCAGGCTGGCCTTTCACTCAGGCAGTACTCCTGCCTCAGCCTCCTGAGAACTGGGGTCACAGGCATATCATCATGCCTGTCTTACTGCCAACGTGCGTAGCTCAGAACTGTGTAGGGGCCACGAATGACACTTCTGGCTCGCTGGAGAGCATGGCTGGCTGCAGGAGACGGTAGATTTGCAGTCAGCCTGCCCTGGAAGAGACCCTGGCAGCTGGCTTTGTATACATGGATGTGTGTGTGTGTGTGTGTGTGCGCGTGTGTGTGTGTGATGTGATGTGGAGGCAAGAAACCAGCCCTGCAGCTGCGCCTGGGTACACCAGTGGTGGTAGGGGGGATGCCCCTGGGGAAGGTGGCCACAGAGCTCTGGGGTCAAGGGTCAGGTCCCAGAATGCCGACGTGCTTTGTGAGCATCAGGCTGCACTGCCAGGTCTGGGTTTTCCGACTGGGTCCCACCCTCTCCCCACCTCAGTACCATCCCTGCACTGCCCGAGGTGGACTTCCTAGAGAGGGAGGCTCTATCAGGTCGGTGCCCCAGCTTCCTGCACCTCAGGAACAGGAGGGAGGGAAGCTGAGGTCTGGGCCTGGCGAAACCTCTGGGAAGTGGCTGGTATCTTGAACAGTGGTCCCTGCGGTTGCCTCAGCTTGCCTAAGCAGCCGCTTTAGACCACTGAGCCATCTCGCCAGCCCCACTGCAGACTTCTAAACCTGGAACTAACATATCAGCGGGTATTGGAGTACTGGAGATTGAACCCCAGGCCTTTACCTTTCTTTATATTTTTTACTTTGAGACAGGGTCTGGCTAAATCCCCAGGCTGGGCTTGCGCTTTTGATCCTCCTGCCTCAAGAGTGCTGGGATTACAGGTATACACAGACATGCTCACCAAGCACCTAAACTGAGTTTCAAAAGACACAGGATGGGGCCAGGGAGATAGCTCCATGGCACAAGTGTCTGCCTGGCAAGTGCAAGGTCGTGAGTTCAAACCCCAGTCCCGCAAAAAAAAAAAAAAAAAAGACACAGGGTGAACCTCGGGGATGTGCTTCCTGTGTGGCCTCGGGAGGAGCCCCCCAACTCTCCTCACGCTCCTCTGCATGCGAGCCCATCTCCAGTATCCTTCAGCATTACTATCTGCCCACCCGGAGTCTGCGGGAGTGAGCACAAGCCGGGGCCAGAAGAGGCTCCTTGTGGGGCCCTAGAAAGAAGCCGGGCAGCACAGGATCGGAACCACCTTGTGGAGAAGGAAGACCTGAAGGGGGGAGGGGGAGCTGGCTTCTGCAGGAGGGGGACGGCGGGCTGCAGCCCTGGCTGGTCACCGAGTTTGGTGAGGGGGTGTAGGAGCACCACGGTTACGCTGTCCTCTGACGCTTGCTCCAGACGCTAGTGTCTCGGTGTCCACAGATAAGGGGCGCCTATTTAACCAGAATGTGCTATTGTGCTGTTACATGTTTTTCCAAGGGACTCTACAGAATTAAATGTACGTATCTCTGAGACTTTGTCAGGCACACTGGGGACCAGCCAGTCAAGGGAGTTGTGTGGCTGCCGGAACACAGGTGGCAGCTGCTGTCACTGCAGGGAAGCCTGGGCCAGACTTGGTTGCAGGAGGACAGGAAGGCAGGTCACACACTGGCCTCCCTCTGACCCTAGCAGGCACACGGGCCCCGTGGAAGCCTGTGGATGCTCAAAATGAGCTGAGAGGAACACAGCTGCACCTGGCGACGCACACCTGCTATGGTAGCACACAGAAGGCTGAGGCAGGAGGGTTGACAGCTGGGCTACATAGTGAGACCCTATCTAAAAAGAAGAGAGGGGGCTGGGGAGATAGCTCCATGGCATAAGTGCTTGCCTGGCAAGTGCAAGGCTGTGAGTTTGAACACTGGTCCCGCAAAAAAAAAAAAAAAAAAAAGAGCTCATTAGGGCCGGCAAGATGGCTCAGCAGTCTAAAGAGTCTGTTTAGGCAAGCTTAGGCAACCACAGGGACTGCGGTTCTATCCGAGGCACCACATGCTGTGCCAGCCTCACCCCTAGGGCAGGCTGAGTCAGCTATAATACAAAGAAATTTTTTAAAATAAATAAATAAAAAGAAGAGAAAGAAAAAAGGAACTCAGCTACACATACACTTATTTGTGTGGTTACTCTGTCGTCAAAGCTGTAGTTCAAACTCCAGTACACTATCTGTGAAGATTTGATCACCCAGTCCTACTTATCATTAGCCAGTTTTCTTTCAGCATGTGGTATACTGGACTATAAGGAGAAAGAAAGGGACTTTCTCAGAACAGTGACGATCAAGAAACCAATCAAGCCGGGCATGGTGGCACACGCCTGTAATCCTAGCACTTGGGACGCTGAGGCAGGAGGATCGGTGCAAGTTCGAAACCAGCCTAGGCTACAAAAATGAGCTCAAGGCCAGTCTGAATGGCATACAGAGACTCTGTTTCAAAAAGACAAAGAAAGAAAGAAAGAAAGAAAGAAAGAAAGAAAGAAAGAAAGAAAGAAAGAAAGATCAACCAATAATAAATGCTGGAGGGGCTGTGGAGGAGTGTGGGAAAAGGAGCCCTTCTCCACTGTTGGTGGGAATGTACACTGGTGTAACCACTGTGGAAATCAGTGTCAAGATTCCTCAAAGAACTAGGCCTAGAGGTTCACTCAACACATCTATTCCCCTTCTTGGAATCTTCCTGAAAGAATTACAAGCATCATATCACAGCAACATGTGAGGCAAGAGGCATGGTCACTATAAATCCATGTTTATAGTGACAGGTTTGTCTTGTTTTGTTTTTGAGGCAGGATCTCACTATGGAGTTCAAGCTGGTTTTGAACTCACTTTGTAGCCTAGGCTGACCTCAAACTCGCGACAATCCTCCTGCCTCAGCCTCCCAAGGGCTGGAATTACAGGCACATAGCACTGGACCCAGCTACGGGCATAGTTTATAATAGCCAAATCTTGGAGAGGGCCGGTGAGACGGTTCAGTGGTCTAAAGCACCTGCTTAGGCAAGCTTAGGCAACTGCAGGGACCGAGGTTCGATCCCTGCACCACACGCTGTGCCACCCCCACCCCCAGGGCAGGCTGAGCTGGCCATAAAAAAAGGGGGGGGGGGCGGGGAGATAGCTCTGTGGCACAGTGCCTGGCAAGTGCAAGGTCATGAGTTTAAACCCCAGTCCC
>PVKN010002794.1:0-40478 GCA_004027915.1 Capromys pilorides
TTTGTAAGTGAATTTAGCTTGAGGGCATTCTGCCAATTTAGGGTGACCTCTCCATTTGTAGAAGCAGGTTACTTATAAAGATGCATTGTTGCTGCCTCCTGATAAATAATTATGGAAAGGGAAATTAGCCATTAGACACTGTTGGGAGGTGGAAAGAGACACTAGTTTCCTTTCTGAATGTGCTATTTAGGTCCAAGGGAAAATGGCTGGTCTACTTATTGATAAGCATCACCCAAAACTTAATGGCTTCAAACAATGATGGCATCTGTTTAGCTTTTGAATCTGTACTTTAGATGAGACCTGGTGAGAATCCCTGGTCCACTCAGATTCATCTGAAGTAGCCCAATGCTCTTGGAGGCTAGAGTCATCTGTTGGCTCCCTCCCTCTTGTCTGGCATGTGATGGTAACAGTTGGCTGAGACTTTTCCTGGGACTTTGACTGGAGCACCTACACAGTCTCTCTTCCACAAGCCAGCCTCCCAAGGGCAAGTGTCTTGAGAGATAGGCAAAAAAATTTCACTTTTTGTTACCTGGTCTTTGAAGCCATTTGCTATTGTTTTTGCCAACTCTTTGTCAGGCAGACACAAAGGCTACCCTTGTTATAAGAGAAAAACGAATATACACGACCTCTTGATAGGGCATAGTAAGGTTCTGAGGAGAGTGCGGGGCCAGGATATTGCTGTGGCCATTTTTGGGAAATCCAGTCTGCCCAGTAACTGTGTAAGTAATGTCTTTTATATAAGTAATTAGAGAAGCCAGTAATGGATTGGCCTAATAGCATTAAAAGTATGTTTGCTTTACAAGGAGAGGAAATTTGGAGAAATTAAGCAATACAAGAGTGAGAACAGGGCCAGCAAGATAGCTCAGCGATCTTAAAGCACATGCTTAGGCAAGCTAAGGCAGGTGTAGTGGACCGTAGTTCAATCCTCTGGCATGTAGCATGCCAGCCCCACCCTCAGGGCAGGCTGAGCTGGCCAAAAAAAAAAAAAAAAAAAGAGCAAATGGTATTTAGGGGAAGCATTGTATTTCATTCGAGTTGGATGTGGTATATTTGTATCTGAAGAACTTCGTAGTAAATCATGTGAGATGTAGCTTGTGTCCTGTATCACAAAGATTTTCTCCTAAAAATTTTGTATTTTGGAGCTGGGCATAGTGGCATGCCTGTAATTCCAGCATTCAGGAGGCTGAGGCAGGAAAATTGCCATGAATTTGAGGCCAACCTAAACTACTAAATTGTGAGACCAGCCTGAACTACATAACAAAATCATGTCTTTAAAAAGTGTATGTTGGGTCTGTGCTCTCTATTGAGTTCATTTCTGTATATATGTGTATAGTATTAGGTGAACTTTATAGCCTGTGCACTCTTATTTAAGTTGGGGAGGATTACATATGGTAAAATGATTTAAGAGCAGCTTGAAGATGGCATGGTCACATTAAAGTATACAGGATATCCTATGATACAGAGATAGACTGTAGGGAAAGAGAGAGGACCTGTGTTTCCTAAAAGAAGGATGCTTCATCAGAGTCAGTGGTGACTGTTCCCTAAGGAGAGAGGAAAAAGAACAACAGTTGTATTATAGAATGAATGTTTGGATCCCTGCTACAATAATGCAGTATGCTTTTGTTTTTCGCAATGACTTCCCCACCCCCTACCTCTGTATTAGAGATTGAACCCAGGGTCCTCAACATGTTAGGCAAATGTTCTACCACTGAGATACCTTCCCAGGCCTTTTGTGTTTATCTGTTTATTTTGAAACAAATTGAATTGCCCAGACTATCTTTGAACTTGTGATCTTCCTGCCTGAGCTCTGGCTTCATGTTGCTACTCTCGAGAGAAAATTAACTGTAGAGAAACAAAAGCTGAGATCTTGTTGGGCCAGCTCTGAGACCTGCAGGTCTAAAGCAGGGCAAGATGTTGCTCTTCTTTAGCCTTGGTGTCAAGTAACAGTGACTTCTGAAATGTGTTCCCTCTGATGGGAGGCACTTGCTATATGCATCTTTGTAATACTGTCATTTAAGCATCTCTACCTCTGAAAAAAAAAATATTTTTGCTCTAAATCAATTCTGAAGTATTTAACACTTCTTGTGACCACCAGAGAGGTAATTAAATATAAGGAGTAATATCACGTATTCTAGAGCATGACCTTTGTCCTCCGGAACTTTAAAACTTATTTCTGAAGCATAATATTATTTCCAGGCCTTTTCCTGGGCATAATTTAACCTGGTATTTTGTTTTGTTTTTTAATAACTTAGATTTATCTCTCATTTACTGTCTTATGCAGAAGTTCATTGTTGTGTGGCCTTTATGCTGCTGTTAACACATTCATGATGGCTTTCAATCCTCTGTATTTGGCTACATCCCATAGAAGTATAAGAAGGTAGCACCCTACATGTGTTACCTTTTTAAAGAGATTTTGCTAAAATGGTACCAGGTAGGTGTATAAGCTACTACACTGACAGATTTAATGGAACACTTCAGTTCTTGCTGCAAGCAATAAAATAGGTTTATCATAAGATGATCATGCTGTATTGAACATTTATTTCCTGAGATCTCTTCCTTCCCCACCTCCTATAAGACCACAGACATTTCACATCTAGGGTATACAGATGTCCTGGGAGTCCTAGGTCAGGGTAAATGCATTATGTACAAGTTCAGAAGTGGAGTGTGCTGTTGATCTTTCTTTCAGTCTCCCATGTCACCTGATGCACATCTGGTGTTCTGCAGGGGGCCAGGAGAATGAGCCTCCTCTGAACCGTCAAAACCAAGTCACTGATCTTTCATCCAACATGTGCACAGCGTATGCAGAGATTCAAGTCTTGCTCTGTATTGAAGTAAGAAAATGCTGTAGTCTTTAGGATATATCCAGACTGTCTGTTCTAAAGCTTTCAGATTCTCTGGAGTCTGACTTTCTTCTACCTCCCATCAAAATTTTCTTATGCCAGCACATACCCAGCAAATCTCTGCTGAGGCCTAAACAATATTTTGTCTCCAGCCCTTGGTCAAGATTAAGTCAGACCTTGAAGAGCCTAAGAGGGAAGCACAGTCACCTAAGTGCATTTTGTTACAGAACACACTGTGAAGGCTCCATAACAGAGGTTTCTGTGGCTCCTCCCAGAGCTGCCAAATTTTAATCTCTAGCCAGATGGCAGAGTTTCTTGAAGTTTAGGGTATTAAGTAGAGAAGGCAGATAGGAGAGCAAGCATGGTTGTCTTTAGTATGGGGAGGCCTCCCCTGAGCATGTAGTAGTCTTGTGTTTCATCCTTGTCCTCTCTTCTAGAAGGTAGAATCAGCCCTGCCTCTGGGAGAGGAGATTAAGGAGAGCAGGAAAGAAATTGTCCTCTGACCAGAGCTAGCTATGTGTTGAAAGAACCCTATAGACATTCTTACTAAATCTTTATCCTGTATTTTTTCATTTGCCTGTGAGAAACCTAAGGTTCATCTAGTTAACCTTATGGCCAAGGTCCTCTTAGCTAGTACCAAGTGGCACCAACGTCTAAGGCCCAGTGCATGTATATGCCTCTGAAATCCATGGTTGATCCTACCTTATCCTTTGCTTTTCAGTGATGGTCTACTGAATAATTTTCAGATTCCTATGAAAAATTTCCCAAGACTTGAGCAAAGAGCACTCAACTTTTACAGAACCACTTCCTGTAGCTAGAAGGTTCTAGTTGAACTGATGAGCCTGCTTGAAGCAGGCATTTGAACAGCATTTCCATATGAACCATGGCTGGTTACATTGGGTGGCCTTCTAGCCCTACATCATTCATATTTTACATTCAGCATTTGCATATCCTGAATACAAGATTGATGGCCTTTGTCCTGAGGATAAACTGCAGACACCCTCCAAGAATGTTTTGGAATGCCTAATTTTCTTTTCCTCAACCATGACTGTTCTCTTGAGGATTGAGAAAGCTATTAGGGTTAGGTCAGGCCACAATTTTTGCACCCTTTCAAGACTCTTCCTCCTTCAACCAGACCCTTCCCCAGGGCACACACCCTAGAGAATGTTGCTTGAGGGTCATGGGTAATTTAGTAAAAACTGCATTTTAGTAATAACCCCTGTCAAAGTTACACTAAATATGTAGAAATGTTAACTAGAAGCGATAGAACTAATGTCTGAGCTAGTAATAAAACCACTCACAGCATGCTCCAAGTTCATTAATCAGCTATGACCCAGCCAGAAGCTCTCATCCAGCTCCCTTCTCTTCTGGGATCAGTTTCCTGAATTCCCAGATATTATGGTTACTGTGAACTCCTCTGAAAACTTAAGTCTCTCCTTGCAAGGGGCTTATGGCAAACAAGGGAAGATGAATCAACTTAGGGTAACATTTGTTGACCTGTTCTGATCTGTCCCCTCAAAATAATTTGACTTTAAAAAGTTAAAGCACATTAGATCTAAAACATATCACTATAACTCAGTTTTGTTTTGTTTGTTGTTTAAAGCTTCAATGTATTTGAAGTCATTCTAGAAGCATGCTATGGCTTTGAGACAGTTGGGAAAAATCGTTGTATTTGAATATGGATGCATGTAAATCAGGGATGGTATCCCTTTTTTGAGCTTTGAAACAGTGCTTCACAGATGATAATGTCAGGTTCCTTCTGAGGTACCAGAGGTGGTCAGTTTTTCCTAGCAGTGAAGAAAACTTACTAAAAGCCTGCTTCCTACCTTTAGCAGCTTGTTTTTATGAAGTAACTTTTGGGGGTCTGGGATATAGATCAGTACTAGAGTGCTGGTTTAGCATGCATGAGGCCCTAAGTTCAATCCCCAACATCACCTCCTCCCTTCAAAAAAGAAAAAAAAAAAAAAAAAAAGAAGCAAGGTATAATAAATTCCCACAGTGATGACCCCTTCACAAATCATCTGAATTTAAATAATATGTAACTTCTCAGTCACATTTCAGGATAACTTAGTTGCTATGAGCTCTACCTAATGTGTAGGATTACTGGATGTAGGCTACCTCAGAACACCTGCCACTTTTTTTTAAGTGGTAAAATACATTTAGCAAAATTTACTACTCATCCACTTTGAAAACTAAGTTCAGTGGCATGAAGTATGTTCACAGTGTTGTGCCTCTGTCACCATCACCTACTTCCATAACTTTTTATCACACACACCCCCACCACCACTCGTGGAAACGTACACAGTTAGCAGTCACTTCTCTTTTCCCTCCGTCAGGCCTGACAGCAACTAGTCTACTTTCTGTCTCTGAATTTGACTTTTCTGGATTCTTTTTCTCCTTTCTTTTGCTGTCTTAGCTATTAAATCCAAGGGCACATGCATGATAAGCAAACTTTCTGCCAGTAAACCACATCCCCAGTCCTTTTTTATTTTTGTATGTTGAGGTAAGCTTTCATTAAATTGCCCAAGTTGGCCTTGTTCTAGTGGTGCTCCTGCCTCACCTCCAGACTAGCTGGGATTATAGGCATGCACCATCATGCTCAGATGTTTCATATAAATGAAAATATATAATGTGTGGCTTTTTGTCTTTCAATTAGCATGAAGTTTCAAGATTTTCCTTGTTCTGGTGTATGTCAGTACTTCATTCCTTTCTATGGCCAAAACATATTCCATCATATGAATATACCTCATACCTTATCCATTTTATCCATTTTTATCCAACAACATTTGAGTTATTTTTCCCTTTTGAGTATGGTGACTAATACTTTTCTGAACATTGCTGTGCATGTGTTTGATCCCCTGTATTCAGTTCCTTTAGATACATGCCTAAGAGTATAATTGCTGGGTCGTATGGTTACCTATTGAGGAACTGACACTCCTTTCCTTGATGGCCACACTATTTTACATTCACACTGGAAGCATATGAGGATTCTAATTCCTCTCTACCCTTACCAACATTTGTTATTCTTTCACTTGTGTGTGTATATGCGTCCTGGCGTATGGATGTTCAACCCAGGGCCTCATGCATGTCAAGCACATGCTGTACCCTTTTGTTTTTTTAATAACCATTGTAGTTAATGTGGAGTAGCATATTATTGTCATTTCTAATTAAATTTCTCTAATATCTAGGGGTGTGGAGAATCTTTTCATGGGCTTTTTGGCTATTTGTATATGTTATTTAGAAAATGTTTATTCATATCCTTTGCTCATTTTACATTGGGCATTTAGGTTGTCTTTTTGTTGTTGAATTGCACAGTTGTTCATCATAAGACTAGTTAAGGACCCTCAGTTTGCAAGTCATTGACACAGGGTCCTTGAATTCCCCTACCACCTAGATGATTCTGAAGCAAACCTAAGCCATTTAAAACCCCCTTTTCTCATCTCTTAGGTATGATGTTGCATGCCCATAATCATAGCACTCTGGGAGGCTGAGGCAGGAAGATCACAAAATCAGGTCCTGCCTGGGCAACTTAGTGACTTAATGAGACTTTGTGTCAAGATAAAAAAAAAAAAGAAGAAGAAGAGGAAGGGGAAGAGGAAGAGGAAGAGGAAGAGGAAGAAGAAGAAGAAGAAGAAGAAGAAGAAGAAGAAGAAGAAGAAGAAGAAGAAGAAGGCGACGACGACGACGACGAATAGAAAGATGAAGATGTCATTCTATTTGAAAGTTCATTCTCTAGTATTAACCCTCCCCCCCCCAAAAAAAGCCCTTCTTTTTTCTTATAGCTTATTTTTGAAGGAATGTCCTCATACATTCTTTTAAGCCTCCAGATTTTAAATTCTCCTAATAAGAGTCCCATGGTGCTTTCTGTGATGTAAACTGATGGATAGAGATGCTGGGTGGACCTGGTTCCAGTTATATTTTTGTAGAAACTTCCACAGTGGAGTTGTTCGTGTGTCCCTGCAGTAGGACCAGTTGCCTCTTTCTATGTTCACACTGTCTGCTGGCAATCTTATCAACTATTTTTCCTAAATAGTGTCCTTCTGACTTTCATTTATTCCATCAATCCTCTTTACAGATTAACTCTTTTGTCAGCTGTTTGGTTGCCTTGATACACAGTTTGGTCAACACTGTTCCATCAGATGTTTGATCTTCTCCTTTGGTTTTCCAGCACACAGGTTTCCCAACTGGGCTGTGCGCATAGCAGCCCCATGAACTCACAGACTTCACATTATAGACATTCCTGTGCCTTGCACTTAGCATCCCACTTTATAGTAGGATCAGTGATGGTGGTCCTTCCTCTGGCTGCACATTGAGGTCTTCTGGAGAGAGATCTTCAAGGAAAATGATGCCCAGACCCACTTTGGCTGGTTGGATTAGTGTCTCAGGTGAGGCTGAGCCTATATAGGAAAGCATAGCAACAGTTGGCAGGTGATTTTGATATGGTGAGCATTGAGGGTCCTCATTAAAGCTCATCCCAAGGGTGCAGGATCTTCAGAGCCTTGCTGGCTGTCCCTTGGCTACCTGCCGGGGCTTTTTCCTTCTCTATGATGAACGTTGCCTCCTCTGACTTGAAGCGGAGCTTGGCCCAGCTTCAGGAGGGAGACAGTGTGGTAGTCCCCAAGGTCACACAAGCAGGCACCTGTTCATCTCTTTGCAGGCCTCTGAGCCTTCTGTGTTTAAAAGCACTACTGAATGAGATATCTTGATTATTTTTCTTTCTCTTTTAAACATAACTCCTGTGCCATACATACAAGTGACTATTCCTACCTCATGGAGACTCCCAACACCCTCCAAAATCTGTCCTTTAGTTGTGAGGGTTGGTGCCTAGGCAGAGGTTTGATTAGCAACTTTTCTCTATGTTTAGCAGCGTGAAACTGTTTCTCTT
Source organism: Capromys pilorides (assembly GCA_004027915.1). NCBI lineage: Eukaryota > Metazoa > Chordata > Mammalia > Rodentia > Capromyidae > Capromys > Capromys pilorides. Next base: position 7,726 of record PVKN010002794.1, read on the forward strand.
GACAGTGGCTGTGCTGTGTCCCACAATCTGCTGTCCACAGATCTAATGGGCTTGAGGAAGTAGATGATAGATGAATCATGCCCTTTGGCTTCTTGCCTTGTGCCCATAAAAATGGCATTTCCTGAAATAGACCAGAACCTTAATAGCTATTTAAAGAACATGTGTTAAAAAAATTTTTTTTAAAAAAAAGAACATGTGTTATCTAGGGATGTATTTTATGGTCCTTAAATAAACTTCAGACAAATTAAAACATTTTCACATATTTTGTGCCTTATTTCTACTCTTCTTTTATGGCAATTTGTATAATTCCTTGGCTTTTGTATCTCACCCCTCAACTCTCACTACATACAACAGAATACGAGACAGCGCCGACTTGAATAACCTAGATGGAGGACAGATCCTTGCAGTGGTTCAGGAGTTTGGGGGAGGGGCTTCCAGCCCAAAGAATCCCCTCAGGAAATACTTAGCTGGGCCCTCAGATGCACACCCACAGTGTCACAGATAATCTTACTGGTCTGAGTTGACTTCGTGAGGGTAAAAAGGACATCAGTGGCACTGTGAAGCAGGCCATCATCCCCATCACATTCCAGTTGATGTATCCTGAATAAAAGGATGTGCACGTTTAGGAGAAAATGGGGCAGAGCTCCCCAGTCCAGGCCTTGCTGGGGCTTTCTGGAATGTTCATTGGCGCACACATCATAACACTTGTTTTTGTCTGCCTCAATCCAAATGTAGAAATAGCTTGTAGAGTAGAAAAGTCCTAAATTGACCTGGAAATGTAATGTAAAATATGCATTCATCACTTAAGGAACTTGCTTAATAATTACTAATGTGTTACCATTTGCAGATTGGCTTTGTGTGTGCGTGCGTGTGCGTGTGTGTGTGTGTGTGTGTGTGTGTGTGTGTGTGTACCAGGAATTGAACACAGGATCTTGTACTTGCAGGCAGGCGCTATGCTGCTGAACTGTATCACTGGCCCTCATTGTCTCTATTTTAGAAAGAAAAATGTTTCCTCCTTAAAGATATTGACACCATAGCCTATGAATAGTAAACAGTAAAAGGTCTTTCCATTAGTGTGCATTTTGCGTGTATTTGACTTTAAAAGTGAGTTTGATTTTAAAATTTATTTTAAAGAGACCTGCTGGCCTGCAGGAACCTGGACATGAGGTCCTCAGTGTTGCTACTCCTTCATTAATCTGCAGCTCAGACTTTTCCCTGCAAGGGAAATCCCTGGAAGATAAAGCCTGCCCTTGTATGCTGAAAAGTAAAACTAAAAATAGAAATTCCATTTCTAGATAACCTTTGTGAAATAAATGTGTTGTTGTAAACAGGGTATCTGTGAAAGTTGTAGCACTGTTATAGGTCTTTCACCTCTGTGTAGTGCTGGCTTTTGAAAAACTGATTTATAGCTGTTGTGCCCTTAATTTGTCTTTGCTCATTGTGATTAACGGTGACCTTAGTGTTACTAACTTCAGAGATCATTTTAAAGCCCTCTAGACCTTTCAGCAGCGCTGCTGCATTGACAACTCTTACCTCTTTTTGTGGTGCTGCAGGTGGAGCCCAGAGCCTGTGCATGCTATGCAGGCATTATACCACTGAGCTGTTAGCCCCACCCCTCCTTTTTCAAAATCTCCTTTGCCTTCTGGTTTCTCTCCTTGCTCTCTGACTTCTTGTGTCTTATTAGAAACTTTTCTCCCTGACATGGTGTATGACTTGGGAGTTCCTTCCTTCCTACTAATGACTGTACCACCCCTAGATAATCCCACCTGAGATGCTGGTGACACATTATGTCTTCGTTTTGTTGTCCTTTCAGAATCGCCACACCCATCCATATAAGTGCCATTGGGCCTTTTCTTGTTGTTCTCAAGGTTGCATGAACTTATGCCTTCCAAACACACCTCGTCAGTTTGACACCCACCTCCAGTGAACTGTATCTCCATGAAGGTCACCATAGGTGTCTGGTTCTGCCAGCAGAAGCCAAGTGCTGTCCTTGGCGCTGCACACACTCCCTTCTCATATTCAGTCTGTCACCATGTTGGTTTGTCCTGCTTTCCAAGCAGACACCTGTCTTGACCTCTGTAGTTGCTTCCTGAGTATACCTTCCCCTGATCTCACCAGCTTCTGTGATTCCACTTTCCCTTTAAATATTCATCCTCCACCTTACTATGTCAGTCTGTTTGTCTGGCTCTGTTCTACAAGACCATGCCAGAGAGTTACGACCTGATCTTAGGCCCTGATCCAGATAAGGACAGAGTAGCCTGGGTGAGGATTCACCAGATTAGCAAATGGACCTCAAAAAGAAGAATTTATATGCAGTTCCCTGGCCAGCAGGCTTGGCTTCCCTGTCCTTTTAGATCACAGCTGCAATCATGTTAGTATCAGTGTCCATGCTTGGACCATAGACCTGAGGGTGTCACTGTCTCCTGCTCTCTTCACTGAAGCTCTTCTTTACTGTTAATGGAAGAACCTGGCTCTGGGGTCTTTACTCTTGTGTTTCTATGCTGATCCCATTAAGCTTTTGCACCTCTGCAGGCCACACAGTCCTGGCACAGTGTGCAAGCTGCACCTTGTTGCATTTGAATCACTGCAACAAACCATTGTGGAACGGTTTTTCTGCTCACATGCTGAGTACTTTTGGAATTAGAACTTTAGTTATTTCTGTTCTTCATCCCAACCTTTAAGAGAGAGGAAAAAGGAAACTATATTTCAAAAGGCCAGTGATTGTGCTGCATACTTTATATAAAGGCAGGTGAAGGTTTATAAGGGATGATGTTCAGTGGGGATCATTGACTGTGGTTACATGTAACACAGAGCTTAGTTTACAGGGGACCGCTGACTTATCCTCTTGAGTAGGCCAGCATTTTCACATTCACTGTACAGACACACAGGCCCACAACATGTTGAGCTCACACCAAAACCCACACGGTATACACTGATGTTGAATTGTTTTTTTTCCAAGGCAGTTGAGCTTTTTCCCTCAATTACCAGGGTAACCCAGAGTTGGTACTTTATCTGGGCCTCATGGGCAGATAAAGTGATCACACATTGCAGAGACCAGCAGTCTATCCCCTGCCTGCATGTGACCCCTTACTCGGAAAGTTGCGAGGAGCTTAGCCCTGACCTTGTGCTGGTGGGAATAGTATTTCCACTCCATTCTGTGGTCCAGACAGGGAACAGGCATGAGGGAAATGCAGGGATGCCAGCTCTGGTGGCCCCTACAAAGACACGACATGGATCCTAGGATCTTGTGCCCATCCCTGTTCTTCCCCGGTGGCCTGGAGCCTACTTGTGGTTGAAGTTTAAGAAGAAGTGGTGGCTGTCATGTGGCCACACCGAGAGGATGGGGGCTGTGGGGGCGTTCTGCACTGGATAAGGAAGGGAAAGTCCTTTTCTTTGGTGACACGGTGTCATATATATAAAAGATAGCTGGGCGTGGTGGCTGATGCCTGTAATCCCAGCACTTGGGAGGCTGAGGCAGGAGGATCAGTGAGAGTTCAAGACCAGCCTGGGCTACGACTAATCTTATCATTGTATTGCCATTCCATGATAGCTGGATGATGCAGAACCCCACAGAAGGAGGCTGGGGTCAGGTAGCGCACATCTTCCTCTTTGCTTTTGAGTGGGAATAGAAGGAAGAGGCACAAGTAGGTTCATTTGGGTTTATTATTTAATGGCCTCAGAGTTCTTGGCCCCCCAACATACTCCTAAACAATGTCCCAGTGAGACACTTACTTGGTTTGGGTTTTATTTTGATCGGAAATGTCATGGACAACCATTGGCTGCCCCTTGTTTGGAGCCCCAGAAGCTGTGCTGTCTTTCTATTTCACAGGGCTGCCTGTGTCCTAGATAGGTCTCCTCTTCCTCGAGGACTCTGGTAGCTGCAGAACCAGCAGCTCCTCCCCCACTGAGGCTGGTCTATCTGGAGGAAGCAAGGCTAGGAAGGCCCAAGTCCCACAGTCAGGCAGCCAGGACACAGGAGCCTCTGCTGTGAGGCACAGTGAGGCCAGGCACGTCCACAAGCCTGCCAGAGCTGCTTCTCTTTCAGGAGTAGAAGGGACAGCTGCAGCAGGAAGAAGAGGTTTATGTTCCTTCAGAAGTGAATGTGACCTCTATTGAGAAGCTGTTGTTGACCTCGCACAGAACTGCACATGTTATTAAAAAGCTTCCTGCCCTGCTCTGTTTAAAAAGGCTAATGTCCTTGGCTCTTTTATCAGCTACTAGTCATAAGGATCATTTGGAGTCCTAGGAGGCATGGGGAAGGCCTTTGGGCTTCATCTAGAGAGAGAGAATCTTTAATGGACTTTTTCCTCTGCACTTTAAACAAGGGACTCTGCGTCACTGGCCCATATGGATCATGTAGCTAGCCAGTGCTGACCTAGTCTTCATTGTTCTGCATACTTCATTCCTGTTCCTTTTCCACACCCAGGTTTAGATTTCAGAAATGTGGTACTTCCCATCGGGCATTAGGAAATCTTCACTGATACCTGTGGGAAAACAAGACAACCCCATTGTGCTAACTAGGCCTGACTTTGCTAAACCCCCAGACTATCTGTGCCTGGAGATATGTCTGTTCCTTTCTGAGTATGTAGTTCCTATAAGACTGCTCCCAGGTAGACTGGGGTTGTAGCTCAGTGGTAGAGCACTGGCTTAGCATGAATGAGGTCCTAGGGTAATTGTGACAGTTACATAGGGTACTCACAGGGTACATGGGCCAAGAGTAACTGTCCCTCTACTCCCTGCAGCCTGCAGAGCATCTTGGATGGAAGGTCACTTTTCTTGGTCCTAGTTTCTTCTCAGATTCTGCCTATTCTTGCTAACTACTCTCTGAAATTCAGATGAGATAAGAGAAGCAACTCTGTGTGTGTGTGTGTGTGTGTGTGTGTGTGTGTGTGTGTTCAATCAACAGTAACTGTCCAGCATCATTTGTTTTGAGGTGCCTTCATGACACTATCAGAGTCTCTTGAGTGGTGACTGTTAGGGTCAGAGCAGACCTGGTGGAAGGCAGGTAGGCAGCAGGAAGGCTAATGGCTGTGGCACCTGAGGTTCTGACCTGGCCCTGGTGGGGGAGGGCTGGTATAAGATATCAGAAAGTACAGTGTCAGAATTCCCTTCATTCTCATATATCACCATATATCACGTGGTGGCATCACCATCTTACTCCACAGTGCTTAGCAGGTTTTCCTTCCCTTTTGAGCCTTAACTAGTCTTTTACTCACAGAAGTTGCTAACAGTGTTTCAGGCTAGAGAAACTGGAAGCAGCAGATCGATCAGTGAGGGAAAATGACCTGTGAAATAATCGTCAGATTGGCTGCCCTTCAGAAGGCTCCATACTCTGGATAGGGCCATAGGGCAGCATTCTGCACATGCTCAGTCAGGGCCGTAAAAATATGCATGGGTGCTGAAGCTAGTGAGAAGTTAGCCTTCTCCAGCTCTATAGAGGGACCACCCAGAGCTGTGAGGCTACAGAAAGTCCATCTCCCCAGAACAGCTGATTGCCTGGCCTGCCCTTCATGCGTTACATAGACACATCCTCACAGCCTGATCTCAGTCCCTGTTATCCCTACCTGCTTCTTTTCTCTGCACAGTGGATCCCCTACTGGGTACTAAGAACTATCAGTTTGACTCTGGTAGTGCACACCTGTAATCCCAGCACTGTAGGAGGCTGAGGCAAGAAAATCACAAGTTTAAGCCTGGCTTAGGCAGTTTAGCAAACCCTGTCTCAGGATTTAAAACAGGGATCGGGATGTAGCTCAATGTGAAGGCCCTGAGTTCAAGTGTCACTACCACAAAAAAGAAAAGGTTTTTAAAGCACTGGGGAAATTATTCTTGTTCAGTATTTATGTAAAATGTGTAAATTATCAAAAAATGAACAGTTTCATCTTCTAAAGGATTCTTGCAAATAAGGGTAAAGATTGCATACCAGCTGAGTAACCATATAGTAAAAAAAAAAAAAAAACCCTTTCTGAGTATATTTTTTGCATACTTATGAATATTTTTCATTCAGACATGGAATAAATAATAGGCCCTTTAAAGTTGTGGTGACTCTCAGAGGTGATATGGGGAATGCATGGCCCATTGTTAAAATTATTTTTTAACTGTGGGTAGATTGTAGTGGAAGCTGTGGTAACTGTTGACAGTTATGCTGAGACCTGGCCAGGCTGTCCTTTGATTTTTGTCATTGGTGCACATTGGTATTTTAAGTGGGATAGTGTCCTTATGTGCTCATGCTCTGAGATACATGGTAACCTCATGGATCTTTTAAGTACTTCAGCAAACACGGAGAAATGAGTTACACTTTAATAAATGGTGCATTAAGCCCAATTAGTTGTCATCCACTTCTGCAGTCTGTACCATTACCACAGCCAGCCATAGGAGAGGCCAACATCAGCAACCTGGGGCTTCTCAGTATATGGAGCAGCTCATAATTCATGTCACAAGCCCAGGAGTAACGTGGGAGCAGTAGTCTGCAGATGGTGGTAAGCTGAGGGCACTCTATAACAGGCCCAGCCATGGACTCCAGATGGACCTTAGGACACAGCTTTTCAGTGTAGTTTGGTCCCTCCAGAGCTCATCTTGATCAGGATTCGATTTTGTTCTGGAAACCACATGATGTTAGAGGCCTCTCTGTCCTCCTTTGCACCTCCACAGAGGATCACACTATCTGTTTGCCTTCTTTCCCCCTCAGAATATTGACATCACAAACTTCAGCAGCAGCTGGAACGATGGGCTGGCCTTCTGTGCACTCCTGCATACTTATCTTCCAGCACACATTCCATATCAAGAACTGAATAGCCAAGATAAGGTAAGGCAGGCCACAGGATACCTGCTTCTGCTGTCCTCTCACAGAGCAAGAACCTGAGATCCAAGGACAGTGCCCTCATCAGTAAGTTAAACACCACAGTGTAGACCCAAGACAGTCCTCTTGTGGCTCAGCTTCATTCCAAGTTTGGTCTCTTGTGCTCAGCCAGCTGGTCCCTGGCCCACCCACCCTGTGAGGAATATTTGACTGGATCAGAATTCTCTACATGACATCATTCCCAGTAGCAGTAGTCAGTCATTCCTGGCTGATAACACTAAGGCCCAGGGCTTCAAAAGTGAACAAAGGGCTGGGTATATAGCTCAGTGGCACAGCACCTGCCTAGCATGCACAAGGTCCTGAGTTCAATTCTCGATACTCCCCAAAAAGTGTATTTTTAAAAATAGACAGTGGAGAGCTGTTTATGGTATGAATAGTCAGATGATTATCATCCCCCAAAAAGGCCAGCTTCCTATTACCTCATTACCAAGACTGACTGTCACAGGCCACTAAACATTATGTGTCTCAAAACTGATGAGAAGCACCAAGCCTGTGTAGTCAGAAGCCAGCTTTGGGGTGTCCCATCCATGTAGCTCCTTAGGATCAGAGAACAGACCCAAGACCCCTGTCTTGGTCTACCACCTGTCACCATAGCAGCCCTTGACAATCCCTACTGGGAGAAAACTCTTGGCAGATGTGTGTTCCTAGCTTTTCAGGTATATACCCAGGTGACTCAGGATCTGCATGCTGAAAGTGAGCCTGTGAATGAAGACAGCACAAGTATGACAGCTGTATAACTGGCTGGAAAAGAATTATAGTGTTAGGGCCCACTATGGGCATCCACAGATACTTGGTACAGACTGGCAATCCTGAGGGCCACATGTAGGTTTGTTTTGGTCCCAAATAGAGTTGAGCATCCTTTGTTTGACCTTTCTCTTAGTATTGCCATCATGCAACAGTGACATGATTTCTCTTACAGAAAAGGAACTTCACATTGGCCTTCCAGGCAGCTGAAAGTGTTGGCATCAAATCCACACTGGTGAGTCCCTGGTCTCCACTGAGAAGTTACTGTGGGGCGCTCCTGAGTGGGAATAACACGGCCACTGGGTGTTACAGTGACAAGGAGGGTATGGCACCAGGGTGGGGAGAGTCCTGTACAAGTAGATGCTGAAGAGGGATTTCACCCCTTGCCTATGGTGCTTTCTGCCTCACACATAGCACCCATGTGGGTGGGCAGCTAGTGACCACCGGCCCTGGCAGACCTCATGCAGGCCTGTTCTTTGGTTTGGTTTGGTTTGATTTGGTTTGGTTTGCGAGACTAGGGTTCAAACTCATGACCTTTGCACTTGCCAAGCAGGCACTTGTGCCACAGAGCTATCTCCCTGGCCCCCAAGCCTGTTCTTATAGTTGCCTCTTCTTTAACAGAATCTTTGGGTTCAGGGTGGGGGTTGGTGGGAGGACCCTCACGTTTATAAATATCACAGTCAAAGCATTTTGCATAGATCTGTGTTCCTTTTGTCAATGTAGAAAAAGAGAATAACATGCATCTTGGTTCAAAGAGGACAGCTTTATAGGCTGAAGGATGTTGCCTGCACTTCTTACAAGGGCATTAAGAATCTCCTGTCTGAATCAAGAACCAGTTACAGAAAATTGTGTGGGTCTAGGGCTTAGGTCCTTGCACAGGTTTCTGCCCAGTCCCTGTCAGCGCTTATAACAGCCATACTTCTGGCAGGGACTCTTGCTGTCATCACTAAGCCTGCCTTTCTGGGAGAAAATACTGTGTCCAAGTGCAAAGTGCTGCTTCCACACTTAGAGACCCTTCTCTGTAAAGTGAATACTATAGCATCGTACAGACCATACATATTATTGAGCTCCTCAGGGCTTTTCACATAAGAAAGTATCCCTTGAGGCCTAGGACCCCAGATCTGCCCACAGTCTTCTGGGACCACCTGCCCATCCGGCTGCCCGTCCCTCAATTTGTACCAACTGCATGTGTGTGTTTTTTTTTTTTTTTTAATTATTATTATTATTATGGCCAGCAAGATGGCTCAGTGGTCTAAAGTGTCTGCTTAGGCAAGCATAGGTACCGCAGGAATCACGCTTTGATCCACAGCTTCACGTGCTGCACCAGCCCCATCCCCAGGGCAAAATGTGCACATCCCAACTGCATGTGCTTTATTTTATTTTATTTATTTATTTTTTGGGGGGACTGGGGTTCCAACTCATGACCTTGCACTTGCCAGGCAGGCACCTGTGCCACGGAGCTATCTCCCAGCCCCTGCATGTGCTTTAAAGAAGTATTTACACTCATATTTATACTATAAATGTGTTTTAAATTCATAGAACTATGCTTGCTTAGGATGGCTTCTGTTCAGCTATAGAGAAATAACTTATTCAATTATGTTCCTATTAATAGTTTCATGATGAAATAAAGTTTTCATATATACAATGTAGGTGACTTCTGTATCCTAACAAACTATAGTCATGATTATTACAGTGAATGAGCAGACTTCTGCTTTCTGTACCAAATAACCATGGGCGGCCTTCCCCATTTTGCAGCACAGTTGAGGTTCCCCACCCATTAGAGGGTCCTCTTTGGCCAGCAGCAGGCCTTGCTCTTCAACAGTAACAGGCATGAGTTATAGGTTCTGAGGTGCCTACCTGGGCGGGAGCAGATCAGCACATGGTTTCCCACATTCATTTTCCTGCCCCCTCAATTTGTATATACCGGGTCTGGTATTTTGCAGTTAAAAAGTATCCCATGGGTAGTGTTCTGGGAAGAGAGACACTTGGGGGATCACCCAGACCAGACAGCCTTAATAGTCTGTGGCAGTGACCCTGCATGCGACTCAGGCAAAAGCAAGCAGCTTGGGGATAATGTTTTGTTTTTGTTTTTGTTTTTTTTGGCAGAACCGGGGATGTAACTCAGGGCCTTGCACTTGCCAGGCAGGCACTTGTGCCCCTGAGCTATCTTCCCCAGCCAGCTTGGGGATAATGTTGATGCCCCTAAAGGAGGCACTTCTGTGGAGGTGTTCTGGGCCAGGGCAGTGAAATATGTAGTTAGGATTATTCATTATTGCTGATGAACTCTATGGGGTGGGCCAGGAGGTGACCTGTAGTCCTAACCAAGCTCCTTCTTTCTGTTAGGACATTAATGAGATGGTACGCACCGAACGACCAGATTGGCAAAATGTGATGCTGTATGTGACGGCAATCTACAAGTACTTTGAAACGTGAGCACATCGGGAGGAGCTGCCGCTGACTGGGGACCTCAGCAGTAACCAAGCAACACCAACACCCTTAGCTATGCACCCCTAAAGCTTTCGGCAGCTCTGGGCTGTCCTGCAGTGTGTGAGCCTCAGCCTGGAACCTGTGCATCAGAAGAACCCAGACCTGTGGCCCATAGCACACACCAGGGCTCCTTCACGTGGCCTGTCTACCCGGTGCATGTGGGCATAGCACATAGCATGCAGGCTGACTTCCTTCTGAAGACAGATCGAACTCCATTAGTGCCTCGGATATGATAACAAAAGGCTGACACTCAGCTAAACTTGGGGGAAACAATTCGATTATAGGAGGTTGCTAGAAGTTGGTAAAAGGTTCGGCTACAGCACTTCTTGACTGACACTCACTTGGCTCCCTTTGCTGGTGAAAACCAGGGGGAAAGTTGGTGCCTGGCAATTGTCTGTTCTTTAGTGCTAGGGCAGAGCCAGGCTTGCCCTGTTTTCTAGGAGCACGTCACTACAGAATTGGGAAAGCCATCCCTTCTGCATGACAGAGATATCCTGGCCACCACCATGAAGCAGTTTTCAACTAGAGTCAAGAATATATACAGAAGCGCAGTGCAAGTAGTCCCATGTCATAGCCTGCAGCTGGCTAAGTCTCTCCTTTTGCTGGGCCCCTGTTGGCAGGAAACAGGTAGGACCCTTGTCTGGTATTCTGCTACCCGCCTCCAGCCCTAGTTCTGGCTTAAGGCTTCTGAGAAGAAGGACTGATCAAAAGGAGTTTTCGTTAAATTTTTGATTTATTATGAGCAATATTATGGAAAATAACTCCTATTCTGTTATTACTAAATTAAGTTGTTTTAAGCCAGGAATGGTAGAATTCTTCTGTAATCCTAGAATTTGAGAGGCTAGGGCAGGAGGATCACCATGTGTTCAAGGCTAGCCTGGGCTGCATAGTGAAAACCTGTCTGAAAAAAGCAACAAAACCATAAAGTTAAATTGTTTTGATAAGCATAGAAATGAAACACAAATTTGAGCATGATACAGCAAGAACGGGGAGCAAAGTAGCAAGTAGCCAAGAAAAAGAACATGCTTAGTGAGCACACAGTGTGACTTAAAGTCTCTGCTGAGTCGCTGAGATGTACTCCTTTTGGGCAGGAATGTAAGAAAGTGCCTTACCTCCCCTCGCAAGGGCAGCCCATGCCTCCTCACCAGGGCAGGTGTCAGCAGGGATTCAGAGGGCCAGGCCCGCCCTCCCCAGGTGCTGGAGCTGTGTTGTCTGAGCCAAAGCCTTACCCAGAGGTGGTCCTGCTGCTGTCTTTTAGGCTGGGACTCGAAGCTCTTTTTGGGAGCAGGCAGCCCACATCTCATATGTGTCTAACAGTAGTTGCTGGTTTGAACAGTGTCAAAACCTGTTCCTTCAGTTTATGACGATTTGGCACTACAAGGAAGACAAGTCACCAGTGAAAGCCTAGTTGCAGCCCTACTGACCGGATGCAAGGAGCAGGCTCCCCAGAGGCCCATTCAGTTCAGTCATGGGCTGAGGGTCGGCGTTCAAGCACGACGTTCTGTATTAGGAGTATGATACATGTGTGGGGCCTAGAAAAAAAGTGGCTGTTAGGAAGTGGGCTCTAAACGCCTGTTGGCTGCAGCGTTGTCATCATCAGTGGTTGGTGCTGCCCATCTGCCCTGGGTGAATGTCCTCGCCTGGCAGCACAGGCTGCTGTCCCTGGCTAAGGTTTTTCCTGAAATGCTCATTTTCAACTAAAAGAGAGGCCAGGTGGGCAGTGTTGACCTCAGAGGACACCAGAGGATGCCCCAAATGCCAGCTTCCACAGATGCCAAGCCTGGTCCTCCCTGCCAAGTGCTGTTCTTCCTGTCGCTCTGCTGACAGCTGTCAGCATGAGTGACTGCTCATGTATGAACCTTGTTTTTCAGTGTCTGTCCACTTAATTTCTCTGAGTTCCTGCCTCTATGCTTAATCACCTTCTAGAAAGCCTGTCCACTGTCTGCATCCAGGGTGTCTGGTCCTATTTTTTATTATTTATTATGTGATGGAAGGGCCCAGCCCATTAGGTGACTAAGAAGACTTCTGAGCCTGCAGTTGGCAATTTTGTCCCTTGCTGGCCACATGAGACCAGCTCTAGCAGCTCATACTGGGACAGGGAATTATAGAATCTTCTGAAGGAAGACAGTGGTCACTGATGGTCTGTCTCACTTGGATGGAAAGTCTTCTGGACACAGAGGGCCCAGCATCAAGCTTGGAAATGACAGCAGAATCCCAGGTGGACTTGGGAAGGGCTGCCATGGCCCTACCTCCCTGGAGGCTCATCTCAGGGCCTGGCCCCCAACCCTAGTGAGGGTCAGACTGCCCACATTGGCACCACGGTCTGCAGATGCCTGGACTCCAGAGCAATACTTTTGCCTTTCCTAATAGGACTTTGACAACACTGTTGGCTGTATACGTGCAACTGTAATGGTCATGTGTGTTTAAAAGTGGGTACCTGCTTTGTAGTCTCCAGGAAGTCAGTTCGCCTCTTTAAGCACAAGCTTTATTGCAAAAGGGCCAGTTACCTTTCTGTTTCTGTCATAGGCTTCTACTGACTGACTGATGATACTTTGTCATTTTGTTCTAGTAAATATTCTTGAATGTATTAAATTGTTAAGATACACCTAGCTTGGAATTTCCTAGCTTGCTTTCCCTCCCCACTGTCCTTCGAACACTGTGTCACATGTATCCAGACTGCATCTGAACCCAAACTGGAACCCCGTCCACCTAAGAAGTCCCCCTCTGGTCCAGTTTTCAGCCCTCGCCCTTTACGTGGAGCACCCAGTCTGGAGTGGGACAGCTGGTGTGCCTGCTGCAGCCCCTGCCTCAGGCAGGTGTCTAGACTGTGAAACCACAGCATGGCGTAGGGTAGGTGAGCCCAGAGGTTCTGACCTGCACTGGGACCACTCAGGATTTGTGACGAGTGCTAATACCCTAGAAACACCAGTAGAGCTGCTCCATGAGATTGGAAGCCCCAAGCATAGCCCAGACGCACACAATCAGGCATCCCGAGAGTTTTTGTCTTTATAAAAATGTATCTAGAGATGAATTTTGGGATATACAAGATGCAGAGAAGCAAAAAGAAATTACTCAAAAGTAAGTTAAGTCTCTACTATGCATCTTGTCATGTTGGAGATGAAGCAGGTGCTCTGCACAGCTGCATTAGCCCACACTCCATCTTGGATGTGATTGTTTGAATCGACTGAAATAGCCCTTACCACTCCACCTCACACATACTGTGTGGGCAGGGTCTGTGGAGCCCGCCTTACACCAGAAGCCTCAGGATAAGCATGTTACCCAGAACTCAGACTCCCCAGGATCAGGGGTTCCAGGGAGAGTGTGGGCCCAACTGGCCTTAAGTTGGGCGATGTCCTGAGAATTCATGAGCCCCATCCTAGGGTAGCCACAGTCACCTAGAGTGACCACTGTGGCCCCTGGTCCTGAGTACCTCGATTTTGGCGCTGGCATGGCAGAGACTAGGCTCGTACTCGGGTTCAGCCCCACTTCATGCGTCAGATGTGATTTATGTCCCCTCCTAAGGTGGTCAGTAAGAATCAACTGAAGCTGCTGTCCCTAATGGGAAGGGATGCCCTGCCCGCTGCGTAGTAAGCTCTTTCTCCGAGGCAGCCCCTGAGGTTGGCCCCTCACAGGTCTTTGTGGCCCAGTATACCTGCCTGGAGCCTACAGGTTCAGCCCACGGGCCTTGTGTTGCAGACTTTGAACTCCCAGTGCCTGCCCTGGGGCAGCACCTCTGAGGAAATACAGGTTTCATCTTGACTTAAGGAAGGTTCGAGAACCTCTTGAATAGCAGCATTGATATGTGGGAAGGGAAGAATTTAGATATCTAGGAGAGTGTAAAGATCCAGAAAGGACCCACTGGACCCTTCCAAACATGGACCAGGGATCCTGGGCCTGATAACTGAAAAACTGAAAAATTCTCACAAGGCTACTACTGTGCACAGCTTCAGGTGACCTAGATTATTTCATGTCTCTTTAGGGAATCAGGGACAGATAATGGGTATTGGCTTATAGCCACTGTGTTCTGTCAGATGGTGGCTAAAGTCCTAGGTTGCTGGATTCATGACTCCATTAACGAGCTGTGAACCAGAGTAGAACTTCTGTACAGGAGGTCAGTGGGAGTGTGGGCGGATAAGACACCAGCCTGAGCAGTCAGTGTGGAGGCTTGAGGGTGGGTCAGAGGTGTGCGGAGAACTGACTCACAATCCAGGCTCTGTGAAAGCCTGACGACCCTGCAGAGAGCATTACCCAGTGTGAGGAGAGGGCAGCAGAGACTGCCAGCTTGGAAGCTGAGTCCTGTGAGGAGACAATAGACAGCACCCATCCGGGAGGAAGCGGAAGTGCTTTCCAGAGAGACTAGCACTGGCTCCCTCTGGTACTTGTGGGAGCCAGAGAGAGCACCAAGCACTTGTTAGGACATGAGGGTCTTCCAAATGTGTCACAAGCACTTAGGACACACTGGGGCTATTCCCACCTCCGCAAAAGGGTGAACTTAAGAAGGAGTCCCTTTTGGGCTAGATAGTTCAGTGGACTAAAGTGTCTACTTAGGCCGAGCATGGTATCTGGGGTTTGATCCCTGGCGTGCTGTGCTGGCTCCACCTGCAGAGCATTCTGAAACAACTTCTGAAACGACGGTTGAGACGGCGTGGTGGCATATGCTTGGGAGGCTGAAAACAGAATCACTGCAAGTTAGATTCAGTTTCTGAGACCCTATAGACCCTGTAGATCCTGTCCTAAGTATATTTTTAAAAAGGAGCCCCTTCTACCAGGTATGTTCTATGATGTGGAGGAGGACATCTCAAGGATCTCAGGCCTCAAGAGTGTAGGGAGAATATGGAGGTGGCCTATGGCTGTCTTCAGGAATTAGGAGTGCTGATCCCTGGCATGGGGGGTAGCAGTGGGTACAGAAGGTTGTCATTGTCCACCACAGAGCCAGGACAGGGCTCACTCCCCCAGGGCTCATTTCCTGTCTATATTTATGTACCAGAGCAACTCCAAGACTTGATGTGTCTGTCCCGTCAAAAGCCGACATGCAATAGAACATTTTCCCATAGGCCTCGACTGGAGGATGGGGGTGGTGCTCGTATGTTTGCTGTGGCTTCAGTGACTTGGGAATTGACTCCTCTGGCTCAGTCTAACCTCTTCAGAGCTTCCTTCAGACTGGAGATAAACTAGAGCCATGTGAAGTCTCCATTTGCTGAAGGGGAAGTCAGGTGGGCATCCTAGGATGACTGGTTTGGGTCCTAGGGACTCTGGCCTAACACTCACTGGGTGCGTGGTTCCAGTCCTGGCATGTCTTGCTCCCTGATGTGGCTCAGCTGGCCCCAGAGCAAACAATGAGGGCCAGAGGCCACCCAGGTGCATCCTGGGCAGGAACAAAGAGCCATGGGTGTGGGGTAGGAGTGGGCAGTCTGAGAACGGATCTCTCTGGAGCAGGAGAGGGCCCCACTGGCCCCACCATCTCGCCTGCATAGTGAAGGTCTGGATGGAAGGGCAGGCCAGCAGCACAGCCTTCAAAGCCAGCCTGGGACTAGACAGGAAAACCAAAAGCCAGAGCTAGAAGCTGGGAGTTTCCAGAGACAACCCTCATGCCCGAGGCAGTGGCCATACTCAGAGAAGGCCTGTGCCCTTTTCCATCTTATACTCTCTGGGTAGTCTTGCACCCAAGGAAAGCTGGCAAAGGGGCACCCATGCCAAGCTCAAGGATTGGGGCCTTGTCTAGGGAGCAGGAAACACAGTTTCCCCTAAGAGGTCTTAGGGAAGAGATAGGCACTGGCAGGGCAGGCTGGCAAACAGCTGTCCTTTATGCCAACCCATCACTGAACCTCAAGGACCAGAGCGTGCCCAGTCTCTGGCAACAGCTTCACTAGAGACCTGGGCTAGAGTGTGTGGTGAATGACAAGGACCACTGGAACAGGGCTTTTTTTCCCTCTAACAGGCCAGGAAGAGACCTGGCCTGACTCCTGATAGCCTCTGTAGCACTGGCTCCTTATGGCAAGCCGGGGTCCTACCTGTTCACAGAACATGGATCCCCAAACCCCAGGCTTGAAGACCAAGAGATGGTATCTCTACCAGGACCCTGAGACAGAATGCAAGGGCTTTGGATGGGCATGGTGACACACCTGTTATCCTAGCACTCGGGAGGCTGAGACAGGAGGATCATTGCAAGTTTGAGACCAGCCTGGGCTACACGGTGAGCTCGAGGCCAGCTGAACACAGAGAGACCCTGTCTCAAAAAACACTGTGATCCTGAAGGCCCTTCCTAAGCAGGGTTATGCCATAGCACACAAGGCCAAGCTGTGTGTGTGGAAGACCAAGGGGAAGATGCTGCGCCCCAGAGAAAGAACAGCAATCATTGGAGTCTAACCAGGGACTGTACAGCGAGAAGCAACCCCCACCCCTACTGGCTGTTTCTGGCTCACAAGCTGTAGTAGCCCCTTCAAGGTGTCTTTAGAGACATGGTATTCCTTGCATGTTGAGAACTTCAGACCCAATATGAATGGTTGGGCAGGAAAGTGCTGTAACCACTACAGGTGTTACTCTCACTGATAGACCCAGAAACAAGGATAGGGAGCCAAGGGCCTAGAGGGAGGGCCTTGCCTCAAGCAGTTCCCTTGGTTTGTACCCTGTGGTATGGTACAGAGCTAGCTTAGCTCCAAGAGATGTCAGGGTGGAAGTGAATGGATGGGTCTCTGGAAAGCCTGCAGCAATGCTACATTCTAGAGTGTCCCCAGCCACTGATTCCAGGGTCCTTGTCACCTCCTGGTGGTGGTAGTAGAGGGGTGCCCTTCACTAAAGACACCAAGGAGAACCCTGGGAAGAGGGGGGGGGTCGACAGATTCAGCAAAAGTCAGGACTGGGGAATGAGGAGGTTACGTGGCTGAGTCTGAGGTTGGAAAGATATCAGGGGTTGCAGACAGGGACCAGCAGTGTTGCAGGGTTTCATACAGGTCCTTGGGGTCCTCGGGTTTAACTTTGGGTACAGGTACCTACCCAACCCAGCCTACCATCCTCTGCCAGGAGATCTGGATCCCCTGTATGTAAGCGAACATAGGATTAGGGACTGTGCTGGCCATGTGGGAACAGGAGGCCAGGCTTTAGCCCTAGCGATGAGCCAAGGAAGATGGCAGGTGATGGAGAGTGAGTCCCAGCAAAGTGAGAACCAACCTCTTGGGCTTCTGGCTCCTGATGAGCTGATCAGGTGCCTGCACACCTACTGCCCACCCTCCTGCTCCTCCCTGAGCTGGAAGCAGGAAGATGCTTTGGCAGAGGCCACCCCTCTACCCTGGCCCCATCCCTGAGGTCTAGCCTGGCTGGGATCAAACCCACCCGGCCTAGGAGCATGTTCCAGAAATCCCTTGACTACCGATTGTCTGGCTATTAGAGGGGCTTGTCCTGCTGTGAAAGGAACTGAGATTAGTCCAGATGCAAAAGTCAAAAGCAGATCTTGCATGGCTTGGTTGAGCCTGGATACGAAGTCGTTCCCACTCATAAGGTTCCAAAGCAAAAGCAGGGAGAGGGAGTTCCCAAGCCCTGAGTCGCTGGAGATTTCTAGTTAAGTCTATGGTGCTGAAGCGACTCCAGCCTTTCTCTGTGGTTCGGCCTTCCTCTGTGGTTCAAAGAAGGGGAGGGAGGCGGAGACGGCGCCAACAGGCACCAGGGTCTGTACCAAGAGACCTAGGTCCGAAATCTGGCATGTGGAGGGGGAGTAACACAGGGGTAGCAACGCTGACCAGATCTGACGATAAGGGACAGCAAAGCCCAGGGAAGTTCACAGCTGCGGAGGCGGCCCAGAGAGCTTCTTGGAGGACAGTGACCACAGGGGTGGGGCCCGAAGGACTTCAAAGGGCGGGGTGAGGTGGGAAACTCTGAGGTAGGGGAGGGCCGGGGCGCTGCAGGAAGCTGGGACGGATGGAGCCTACAATGGTCACGCTGCGGGGTTGGAGGCGTCCGAGGCGGCCCATCCCTGCCACGGACGGGCAGATCCTCTGGTGCCCGGCGGGTCTCCCTCCCTACCGCGGTTCTTCGCGTGCGACGGAGCAGTGGGGGAAACTGCGTCTGGAAGCCGCCTGCAGGGGGCGCCGGCGAGCGACACGTCTGGAGCCCGAGCCCTAGCGGCAGCGGAGACAGCGGGAGCTGGCGCGCGAGCAGCAGGTCCGCCGGGTACCAGGTCCACCGTACGAGGTCTGGGGCTGCAGGGGTCCCGGGAGGGCGGCCTGGCCGCTTGGCGCCGTCGGAAGAGGCTGGAGCAAGGGAGTTGGGTGAAGGGTGCCCCGTCGCTCCGACCGTTTCTTCCCGCTGCCCCAGCTGCGAGTTCGCGGGGCTCCCAGGTCGGAGCCCAGCCCCGCGGCAGCCTCGGTAACGCACGGTGGCGGGCGCGGTCACGACCTAAGCCGGGTGGAGGCGAGGTGCGATCCCTGGGGCAGCCCCAAAGCTCCAGCAAGGTACGCGGGCTGGGGGAGAGGGACGCGGGAGTGGCCACCCGGGCGGCGGGGCGCAAAGCGGGCGTCTGGGCTCGGCCGTCGGGTCGTCGGGCCGTCGGGCGCGAAAGCATCCCGCTTGGGGCTGGGCTGGGGGCGCCGAGGAAGGCCTGAAGAAGGCGGGACGCGCCCCAGGAGACAGAAAAGGACTTCCACGGGTGGAGGGCCGGATGGGCGCCGCTATCCTGGGTGAGGCGTCCCGAGCCGCGCAGGCACAGCATACGGAATGCCGGGGCGGGGCGGGACCCAGGGTCGGCTGGTCCTGTAGGCAGAACGCGGTGGGCTTCCGGGGCGCAGGAGGAGCTGGGCTCCGGGGTGTAGGGGGTGCATGGTTTCTCAGGGACCCAGGTAGGAATGGCGGTAACGGTGACAGCTGTCGAAGGACCTGAAAGGCAGAGATCTGGGGCCGCGGAGCAGAGACCCCTGCATTCTGGACATTTAGACTTTAATTTCCTTGACTGTACTATGGAAGAAAGAGGGAGACCGGGTGTTCTGAGCTGCAGGAGCGGGGTGGCGGGTAACTATCTACTCAGGCTCGCTCCCCAGGACTAGAGTGGGGAGACAGGTGGAGGCGGGGTGGCACAGGTGTTCTCCCGGCAGCCCGTGAGAGAGAGGTCCTGGCTCCCATTGTCTGCCACCTTCCCTGACCAGAGACTACATCCTGAAGCAGAAGTCCACCTTCCTCTGGCCCGGGCACTGGGCATCCTATGTTCTACTTCTGATGCTCAGCTTCCCTGGTCTTGCTGGGAGACTGCACACCTTTCAGATTCTTCATGCCACTCCTATGCCCAGCAGGTGCCACCCTGGTGTCGCCATCCTGAGGACCATGGAGGCTTTGGCTACGGCAGGCTAGGGAGGGAGTCACTGCCTTCATCCTTAGCCCGCAGGGCCTTGGGTAGGGCTGGTCAAGTCTCTGGGAAATACTGGGTTCTACCAAAGAGCAGAGTGTGGCCCAGGAGCTCTAGCTGGAGGAGAGTGGTTAGGACGATAGAGGGAATCAACTGCCTAAGACTGGGCTCTGAGTCTGTGTGGGGTCCAGATGGGGAGGGAACAGAGCTGGGATACACAGAGGAGTTCCCAGGAGACAGGTTACCTCCTCAGCAGGACCCAGGCCCTGGCTGATGGGAAGAAACGTTTTAGTGACAGAGAGGAAGACCCTACTCGCCACAACCTGGAACCGTGAGATCCTGCCAGGGACTGGGCAGCATCCCTTTAGCAGTCAGCTGAAGGGGCTGGGCCCTAAGGAAGGCAGGGCTTGCTGTAGCTTCCCAGGACTGCGTTGGGCCTTCTCGGTTATGCAGCTGAACCTTGCAAGGCTATTTTCTTCACTAGACTTTCTCCCACATCTCTTCTTTCACCTCCTTCTCCAGATCAAAGACCCCCGCTCCTCAGAAAAGCCTCTCCCTGTGTGCTGCCTTTCTGTGGCACCTACCTATATGGATGCTGCTGTTCTAGTAGCCAAGGTCTTCGGCGGCAGCTGTCACCTGAAGGAGACGCCAGAGCAAGGTTCCTCCTCTGGGCCAGAGATGTGAACCCATCTGCTGCAGGGGCTTCATTTCTGACTCACAAGGCCTTTGCAGGGTGGAGGTGGGGGTAGCGGCAGGGCTAAGGGTCATGCTCAGGTACTCCCCCTGCCCTTTTCCTTCCGGCTATGTCATCATACTCATGTCCTGAGGACCCCATAAAGTCCACATCCTGACACCTCAGTGCACTAAAAGCTGGCGAGGTAGGTCAGTGGACTGTGTCTGCTTAGGCGAGTGCAGGGATCAGGATTTGATCCCCCTCCCCCCGCATTCCATGTACTGTAGTCCTGCCCTTGGACATACTGAGTTGGCCACTGAGTCCAGGCATGGTGGTGCATGCCTGTAATCCCAGCACTGGGGAGGCTGAAAACAGGAGGATCACTATGAGTCCAACCTGAGTATTGAGACCCTGCACCAAGTACATTAAAAAAACAGTTAAAAAAAAAAAAAAGTACTTAGCACTGCCCGGTCAATAGCCCAGCCTCTGGCTAAGGTCCTGTCTTGAGCCCTCTTGAGGTCTGTATGCTCAAGACCGCCTGTCCCTGCTTCAGGAAATACAATAATACCTGTCGCCCACCATTTATGGGAGGCGTGGGTGCTGGGTCTTTCACGTGATGCTGTCTCACCACAGGCTGTGTACACGTGAGACCCACAGCAGAGGGGAAGCTCTGTGCGCAGGCCTGAGGAGTTGCATGATGAAGCTGGGGCAGATCCCATCCCAGCCACTTTCCTCTCAGAGTGGCCTCTCAGCACCTCTGGGAGGCAGGGCCCCTGGAAGGCGTTTTGTACAGAGAAGCAGCTGGTGATGGGGTGAGTGGCCATCTCCAGAGAGGAGGGCTGGGGACCTATGGCCTTGGGGCTGTTGTGAATCTCTTGTGTGGAGAACAGTGCTGTGGCAAATCCAGTGGCCCTGGGGGCGACACTGATGGCTGGCCTGTGGCTGGTGGTGTGGAGGCTGCTTCAAGGCAGGCCCAGTGCCTCAGCCTCCAGCTGGAGGGAGTTGGTTCTCCGTTTCTGCCCACATCCTGTCCCCAGGAGCAGAAAACAGCAGCCACATACCCGAAGGCGGTGGAGGAGGGGCCCACAGGGCGCCCGCCTGGGTACCTGGGCCACAGCCGGCACCAGGCCCCGGAAGTGGGTCTGTGTGACCAGGGAGATAGGGAGGACCGGGGGCTGAGACCCGGTGGTCCCTAAGCTCCAGGCGGCTGTAGAAGGCACTTGTCATGTGATGACTGACACCGGCAGGAGAGGCTCTGTTGGTGCTTGTGCCGCAGTGGCTCTGAGAGGCCAGTGCCCAGTCACTGCTTGTGGTGTAGAAACAGGTGCCGCCCTGCCTATCCAGATAGGATTCTTTGCTTAAAGCCCCTTTGTGGTGAATTCTGTTGAGTTGCTGAGAGACACGTTGGTGCTTCTTAACCTCCCTTCGTGTCTTAGCCTCCCCCAGTTCTCCCCTCAGCTGCCTGCATGCCGGAAGCCCACCACATCTGCTGTGTTCTTTAATTCATATCCAGAGTTTATTTTTTGTTCATCTTTACCTGTTTTTGTTCCCGCCAGTGAGGTTCTAAGTTCTCAGTCTTGTTCATATTTCTTCTTTTCTGTGAGGGTCCGTGATGTCTGTAGAAGTCATCCTTACCTTACTCCCTTGCCTTCTTCACTGAACTGATCTCTGTTGCTTATCTTCCCTCATCTTAATTTTCCTCCTGAATTTTGGTTGGGGTTTGCAGCTCTTCTGAAGGGGCAGCTGAGGTCATGGGCTCAGGGAGTGACCTGTAGAGACCCAAAGCCTTGTAGCAGCAGCTGGGCCACTCAGGAGCTTCCTGAGCTCTTTCTCTTCAAGGCTTCCTGCTCTAGGTTCAGGTCCCAGAGAGGTAGCAGCAGGTGGCATGGAGGGTCCTCTGGTCCAGTGGTTGGGAGGCTTCCTGGCCTTGCAGGCAAGATAACAGGCGAACACCTGAAATGAGAAAGGTGAGAGGACCCTAAGGCTGGGACTCTGGAGCCCAGGGGGGCTGCAGGACGCAGAGTCTAGATGCTGTCTCCGCTTCTTGCCCTTGGCCACGTCCAAGGCACTGCCTGGAAGCTAGCAGACACCTCTGACCAGCAGCCTCTAGCGGGCACCGCCACCATCTGGGCATGTGTACAGACAACCTTGCTACTAAGAGCCAGAAGAGGTGGGCCGGATGTATAGGCTTTGATTAAGAGGAGTTTTAATTAAACTCGCCAGACCAGGTAAGGTGGGTGATAAAGGCAGGAAGACTCGAATGCTGGGACTCTTCCGGGGCTGCTCTTTCCAGGCTTAACATGCACATCGTATGGCCTGTGTCTGTATTTTACATGGGACAGTGTCTCCCCTCTGCCCCATCCCCAGCAAGGGACAATCGTGAGGAAATGTGACATTATTAACATTTAATTTCCCTTCCTGGCTAGCAACAGATGACTCAAGGATGAATTAGATAGGCAGAGCCCTGCTAAAGGAATAGGAAATTGCCCCATGCTGGCCTTGAACCCCGACTCCTACCCCTAATCTTCCTGTGGCTCGGGAAGGCTTCCAAAGGGAGGGGAGCATGAGGGAGGCCGCCTAGAAGCACCCTGTGGTTGTGTACATGGCAGTCTCCACCACCCTTGAATGTTCTTGGTAAGGATGAGAGATCCCTTAGTCTTTGGGTTCCTTAGGTTCCTCATCTGTAAAGTAGGGTTTGTGGGGCCAGAGAGAACACAGACATTTATTATTTCTGAGCTCCCAGGCAGGATGCACAAGCTCTTTATGAGGGACCAGTGTAGTGTCTGGCCTTCAGACAGGTGGCTTTCGAGGGCGCATAAGACTTGATAACTCAGTGGTGGCTGGCACCTGCCAGCCATGTCATTCCTCAGTTCTGGTCAAGGGGACACTAATCTGAAATTGGCCATAGGGGGAGCATTTACACCACAGGAAAAACTATGTAACTCGGGGTACCCCCCACCCAGCTCTGGGCTGACTTGCCAGGCTATAGCTGGGATGCCCCCGAAGATCTCCTCCAGGAGCACATAGTTCCCTGATGTCCCGCTCCGACTGGCCTTTCCTATCTCTGGCGATCGGCTAGGCTCATGCCTGGGGAAGGTATAGCCGACAGTGGGTTCTGGTTCAACAGATGCCAAGGTGGCCTGTGGGACCTGGGGAGCCTCACCCAGGACATGCAGGTGGCAGCCAGGAGATCCTGCAGGAATATCGAGGGAAGGGGCAGAGAGGGACGAGCCCATGTGGAAGAGCTGTGCAGGGCCTGCTGGCAGGAGACTGATGTGTGCTCCTAACCCTGCACAAGGCTGGCCTGGACGAAGGGTTAAGGGCGTTCTGTGAGTCTCTGGATAAGGAGCTTGAGACTAAGATGTACTTGGGAAAGGTATCTGTTCTGTGTCCAGTGCTTTTCAGAATGGGAATCTAGCACAGAAGATAGTAGGGAGACCTTTATGGGTGTCCCAGGCAGGTGTTCACAGCAAGTACCCAAGACTGTCTCACCAGAAAAAGGCTGCATCATGTCTTGCAAGAGTCTTGTTACGATTTGCGTCTAGATATCCCCTGTATCCCCAAAAACCTCATATAGTCATGGGGTGGCATCTGGAATTTGTGATTGATTATTGTGGTGTGGATGCTGCACTTGCCCTGGGGCAGGTAATTTGCATTACAATGTAAGGAGCGGGGAGAGGTTAGCCAGCTGTCTGAGATGCTGCCACTGCCTTTGCTCTCAGCTCTTTGCCGCCGCTGTGAACGGTTGTTCTCTGCCAAGTGTTGCTCTGCCTTGGAGCCAGCTGAGTATGGACTAAATCCTCCAGTAACTGTGATCTAAATTAACCTTTCCTTCCCTATTTTTTAAATGCATTTAGTACAGCGTCTACAGGGTCTCACTACACAGATCAGACTCATAGTGATTCTCCAGTTTTCAGCCTGCCAAGTGCAGGGATTATAGGTGTGCGCCATCAGGCCCAATCTCAGTCATAGTCAATGTCTCAGTGTGCCCAGAGGGCAGGGCCTGCATGGCACAGCAGGGATCACACCCTAGTCCCTGTGTCTACCTAAGCAGGTGCTTTAATCCGCTCAGCTATCTGGCCAGCCCTTCCTTCCCTAATTTTGAGTGTTGGGTATTTGTCCCAGCAACGAGGGAAGAGTAACCAAGACAGGCCCCTTCTAAGCTGGCCTTCCTAGCTGGTGGTGTGGAGTCAGCACAGTCTGTGGGTAGGCACAGGTGGTGTGACCTGTCAGCAGGGATCTGGGTGGGGGGTGAGGCTGGGAGCCCTGTCTGGCCTCAGCTGACGTGTGATGTATTCTCCCTTGTCCACACCTTGTCTACCATGCCAGCTTTCTAGACAGTTCAGATTGGCTGTGGTTTCTTTTGGTGGAGATTCCCCTAGAGAGAGCCTGAAGGACTTCAGATGGCTGTGTTCTCCCGGGAGGCACCGGAGGCGAGAGGCAGGATCTCTGCAGAGCAGGAATTCCTCAGGGGCTCATTGGGCTTAAATGGACAGTAGCCTGTTGCTCCTGCTGCTGGGTATGGAAAGCCACACTAAAGCACGGGCCCTGATTTGGGTGTGATATAGGTCTAAGGTGACCCCCTGCTCCACCAGCACCTGTGCACCCTTGGTGAATGCCATTCTGGGCTGCTGGCCAGGACAGAAGCCCATGGTGTGTGGCTGGGAATAGCGGCTTAGTCTGGCCTGTCTGCCAGAGACACACTTGGGAGCAGCTGTTGGCAAGTGCCCGGCGCCCAGCCAGGTTCAGTAAGTCTCAGCCCTAACCACTGCAGGTGTCCCCTGTTGCTACTGGGATCTTAGCCTCCTCTCTTTCCTCCTCCTTGGCCCTTCTGGGTTAGCTGATGCATTTCAAGCCTCCCAGTGGGGTGAAAGTGTCTGTTGGGGGCAGGAGCCACAGGCAGATGCGGCTCCAGCCTGAGTCCATGACGGGACTGCCGTTAGAAGGAAACTTGGGGTTTAATTCAGCCCTCTGTTAGCTCCTGCCCAACTTGGATGTGTGTACAGTGGGAGGCCCTGGCCCTTCAAAGAGGACAGAGGCTGTGGAGATAGCTCAGTGGTCTAAGTGCCTGCCTGGCAAGTGCAAGGACCTGGGTTTGATCCCTGATACCACATGCTGCACTGGCCCTGCCGCTGAGCCAGCCCCTGAAACTGGGCATGGTGGTGCATGCCTGTAGCCCCAGCAGTGGGGACAGGAGGATCACTCTGAGTTTGAGCTGCATAATACATAGCAAGACCCTATGCCAAATAAATAAATAAGTTTGTTTTTTTTTTTAAAAAAAGGCCAGAGGCTGGGAGTGACCTTCTGCCAGGGTCTATAGTCCCACTCAGTCCCTCATATCCCAGAGAAGACAGGGAAGATGTGGCCACAAAAGACAGCTTGTGGCTGCTGCTAATGTGCTCCTAGTGCTCTGTGAGAGTTCAGGACGGAAGAGGATAGACCTGGGGGCCTAGAGTGAGGCACTTTAGCTTAGAGAGATGGTTTCACAAGCTCAGGGAGAAAGAGCTCGAATTTGGGCTGAGCTCAAGCCCGCTGGGAAAACCAAGACTTTCCATGGTCTCAATTATTCCTCTTTTGATGACATTTGGTTCCGGGAGCTCCCTTTCAGATCTGTTATTTACTTCTCATAGATGCATGGGTGAGAGCTAAGCAGGCCCCACATGTCAGCTGGGTTCCAGACGCTTCACTGTATAAATGGGGAGATGGGGTTCCAGAGAGGAAAACCATCCTTGCTGTAGCCCCTCCGCAGGTCCTGGCTGGACACCTGCTTTTCTGACTTTAGTCAGTTATTCCCTGTGTCATCAGGAATAGCTGGGGGAGAGGGCGTAGGTGGAGAGAGGGGTGGCAGCTCCCTCGAAGGCAGCCATAGCGCCTCCCCTTCCCAGATGTGCCACTGGGGACTCCAGGAGGCAGCAGGCTCAGATTTGTGCCTGCTCCACTGCCTGTGAGGGTGAGTGGCTTCCTTGCCAGGAATGGAAGACAGGACCAGGTGGTTCCCCAGATCCCTCCAGACACCTGAACTCCAGGTGTCTCTGGCCTGTCCCTAGGTGGGGCAGCTGTTAGTTTCCCAGAGAGCTTACTGGGGATAGAACAGGCTGAGGTAGGCTGAGAAAACTGTCCTAGTGGAGCCGGGCGTGGTGGTGCACGCCTGTAATCCCAGCACTCGGGAGGCTAAGGCAGGAGGATTGTTGTGAGATCGAGACCAGCCTAGGCTACAAAAGTGAGCTCAAGGCCAGCCTGAACTGCATAGCGAGAACCTGTCTCAAAAAGAAAAAAAGAAAGAAAGAAAGAAAGAAAGAAAGAAAGAAAGAAAGAAAGAAAGCTGTCCTAGTAAGAGAAAATGGATAGGATTGGAAGAACTCTACAGTCCCATGGAACTTTCTAGAAGGGAAGAAGGGTTGTGGAGCTGGCAACAAGGGCAGGAGATGGGCCAGGCTGCCACAGAAGGCCTGAGAAGCAGGCCTTGAGGAACCAACACAAGAGGCTTAACATTGACAGGTTCTTAGTTCCCAAGGGAAGAAAAATGAAGAACATAAATATGCTGATCTTCAGCCTCATATCTGGGCTGGGTGGGCCGGGACCTCAGGGCCTGCTGTGAGTGAAATGCAGGAGTCTTGCATAGTGCAGAGGGGTGAGCCAGGCTCTAGCAGGGGTGCAGACCAGGGCTCTGTCTTCAGTCTCTCCTGCACATACCCTGCATGAACCTGAGAGAAGGGGCTGCTTTCCTGGGAAGAGTTGTGTGAGGTTCTTCATAGGAACTCCACAGAACCAGGAGGAAACAGCTCTGCCCAGGCCTCTCTGGGCCTGGGTCCTCCTCATTGATGGGGTGAAATCCTAGCTCTTCTGCCTTCTGACTGTGACTCCCAGAGACCAGGCAGGCTACCGGGGAGGGGACATCATCCTCAGGATGTCTGGCCTAAAGCTGGGGTAGAATCTCAAGCAATAGGACCAGAATAATTCAGCTGGGCTTTCTTTTTACAGGTGTCCTGAGAATCCTGAAGCTGACCCGAGCCATGATGTAGCCACCGGAAACCCTGGAGAGGGCCTGGTTTCAGCAGCCTTGTCTGTGAGAAAGCCTTTCGAGGGCCCCCCACAGGGACGCCCCTGGCTCTTGTGAGGAAGAGTCGCCAGGCTTGGGCCTCTCTGTGACGGGGCAGGGAAGGCTGGGCTGCAGCTATGGACCGTGAGCTGGCCCAGCCCTCGTCCCCGCTGAGCCTGCCCGTCTATGGCCGCTACCGCCATGGGCTCCTCCGTGTACATCGCAGTGGAGTTGGTCATTGCCGTGCTGGCCATCCTGGGCAACGTGCTGGTGTGCTGGGCTGTGTGGATCAACAGCAACCTGCAGAACGTCACCAACTACTTTGTGGTGTCCCTGGCAGCGGCCGACATCGCCGTGGGTGTGCTTGCCATCCCCTTCGCCATCACCATCAGCACCGGGTTCTGTGCTGCCTGCCACGGCTGCCTCTTCTTCGCCTGCTTTGTCCTGGTCCTCACACAGAGCTCCATCTTCAGCCTCTTGGCCATCGCCATTGACCGCTACATCGCCATCCGGATCCCTCTGCGGTGAGCCAGGGGCTGGGGCGTACACCTGTGCACAAGTCAGCTCTGGCCATGGTCTGGTCTATGGTGTCAGAGTACTGGCTGAGGGCAGGGCCCTAGGGCTCCCAGGGACACCCCCCTACCCCCCAGGGCTGGCAGGTGGAGAGCCATCGCAGGATCTGGCTGACCCATCAGGGCACTGAGCACCGGGCCTGCTTGGCTTCCTCCAGGCCACATGGGAAGCGTGTGCTGGGCTGTTCTTTACACAGCAGAGCAAAACTCCTCGTGAGATGCTGGGGTGGGGGTGGGACTGTCACCCCGAGTCTGCTGTCCGCCTTTGCCCTGCTCCTCTGGGCTAGCCTCAGCATGAACATTAGGAGAATGACCCAGAGAGGGGAAGTGACTTGGCCAAATGCCACAGTGAGTCACTTGGACTTACATGCAAATCATTCTGCTTCTCGGGTCACCAAGGACTCAGCCTGCACTGGGCCCGTGGTAGGAGGGGGTTTTACAGTGTATCTTTTGTGAAGTGACTTCAGCCACGGATTGTGTAAATGAAGACATTCCAGGAGGCTGACTTTCCTTGGTGTGGTCTCCACCTATCCAGGCTACAGATGACTGCAGAATGTATTCCTCCCTTCAGGGGCACTGGGGCCTCCTGCTCCACTCCCCCACCTCTACCACAGAGCTGGGCCACAGCCATAGTGGCTACAGGACCTGAGAGAGGTCTGCCTGGCTCAGGAGCCACGTGTACAGTCACTGTAATGAATTCTCCCAAATAGATGGGGTGTCACCTAAGGGGGGAGCCCCCTGAATCCCCACTCTGAGCTGAGAGGGCCCCAGGAGGGAGGAGGAGGACAGTGAGCAAATGGAAATTCAGAGTGTCAAACCCAAAGAGGGCCTCAGAGGTCACTTCCTTCCTCTCATCTCCTCAATGGAAAAACGAGGCTCTGAGAGGGGAACCAGTCTCTCAGGGCCACACAAGAAGTTGATGGCAGAGCTGGGATTAGACTTGGAATAAAACATAGCCTGCCCACTCCCGTGACGGCACACTTCAGGGAGATCACAGACAGCCCAGCCGCCCAGAAGCTGCACTGAGAAGGCTGGGCCCTCGCCTGAGCCCTCAGGGGAAGCAGGCACCCACATGGGCTGCTCAAAAGCAGAGGCGGAGCCTGGACCTCTTGTGGTCCCCAATCCTTGTCAAAGGAGAAGAGGGGCTCTGGCTGACCCTCAAAGGGTGGTCTGACTCAGCTACAGCGTATGGAGTTAGCCTGGGACCTCTCAGCCCCATCTGAGGTGCACAGAATCCCCTTTCATCAGTGACTACTGAAAGCAAGGAAGCCCCGCTTGGGGGGCTATGGGTACCGGGTGGGCCTAAGTCCTCGCAGTGGTGGGCGTTGAGGGGCAGTCAACAGTGTAGCTTTCACTTTCTTCTCTCCTTCAAAGGGCAACAGGGTTCTGGGGCGAGGTCAGGGCAGCTGTTCTCAATTTAATGACCTCAGTTTTCTTTGTTTTCCCCACCCGCCTACGGCCTATGGGTCTCTCTCCTGCCTCATCCCTCAGATGTTTTCTGAGATTCAACAGAACGGATTCCTGAAGCAGAAGGAGGGGACTCGCTGTGTGGCTGGGGAGTCAGCTGCCTTTCTCCGGGCCCATTTCTCCTCCAGAGCAAGGGGAGAGGTCCTTCTGTGACCGAGTGTCAGGAGCTTGGAGGGGCCATTGAGTGGATGGGAGCGATGAGGCTAGGCAAGGCAGGGGCCCAGCTTTTATTTTCAGTACTGGGGATTAATACCAGGGGTCCAACGCTAAACTATATTCCCAGCACTTCACCCTTTTGAGATGGCCTCACTAAGTCCCTGAGGTGACCAGGCTGGGCTCAAGCTCACGGTGATCCTCCTGCCTTGGCCCCCCAGGTGCTAAGGTTACAGGCATGCACCCTGCACCTGACATCCTGCTTCCTTTAGCTGCAGAAGGCTTGGAGCCATGGCTGCGCCCTAACTCCGGCCTATATTCTGGACTGTCAGGACCTCTCAGAGCTGTCCCTCAGTTCCACCTGGACCTTGGGCCATTTGAGCTTGGCCGGGCTCCGTTTTGGAAGGCTTAGGCTGGTCTCTTTGGTGGGGATGTCTTTGATGCACCTCCTGCCCCCAATATGGATGGTGTAACAGTTGCCAAAGGTTGTTAGCTCTCTCTCACTCTCTCTCTCCTTATTTATTTTCATTTATTTGGTACTGATCTCACTACCTAGCTTTAACTCATAGTGATCCTCCTGTCTCAGCCTCCCCAGCACTGGGATTACAGGCGTGGGCCACCATGTTGTTTCAGTGGCTGGCTCCGTGTGGGGCTGGCTTGGTGCATGCCGTACTGGGGATCGAACCCGGTCCTTGCATCCTCCAAAAAAGTGCCTAGACTGCCAAGCTATTTCCCCAGCCCAATGCTGCATCTCTTTTGCTCCTTTGGGCCCAGCATTGAGGCTAGTGTGGATGTTATGACCCTCATGTCACAGGGGTCCAGAGCCAGAGGAGGACATATATCCTGGCGTGGGTAGGCTCCAGAGCCCTTTGCACGGTTTCAGGGCCCCCAGGGCCTTCACTGTCCTATTCCTAGAAGCCCCTGGCCACTGGCCTCTGTAGGGAGGCTTCTGAGCACAAGCTGGGTCTACAGAGAGCTAGCCTGCTGGAGGCCAAGGAGAGCCAAGTGTTGTGGCTCCCCCTGCAGGTGCTTCCTGGCTTGAGTTCCCCCTTCCTATGTCCCCCCCATGAATGCGAATCTAATCCCGCCCTGTCCTGTGACCTGCTATTTCACTGAGGAAGGTCCGAAGAGCTACTCTGGTTTCTAGTCTCAGAAGGCCCGGTCCAAGGCCTGTACCACACACCTGTAACTTTTTTTCTTCAGAGCTGATTGGGGTAGTAGTGTGGGCCTCTAATCCCAGCGTTCAAGAGGCGGAGGCTCACCATGAATCTGAGGCCAGCCTGGGCTGCACAGTGAGTTCAAGGCCAGTCTGAACTCAACAAAAGAATCAGCTTCAGAACAAGCTACTTCTTCTCTTCCAATAAAAGGGACCCTGTTGGGTTAGGGCAGGGCCTGGTCAGGGAGAAAGAAGCCAGGCCAGAGAAAGAGGCGCACCTGGCGATGTCCTTAGAGGACAGAAACCCTGGATGAGAGAGGCAACCTTTCTTTCACAGGAAACCTTTGCACCACTCTCTCCTGTCTCCCACACTGGCCCCCATGGGTTCCGTCAGGCCTGAGGAACAAACCCAAGTGCAAGGTGGGTGTCATTGTCAAGGAAGTCCTACCACAGTGACTCACCCTGACTTGTTAAAGAGAAGGGTGAGGGAGGCAGTTCCATGGTACAGCACACGCTTGGCAGGGGCAGAGGCCTGGGTTCAAGCCTCAGGACCATAAAGGCAGAAAAATGCTTCCTCTTTGGAAAGACGACTGAGGGTTTAGCTCAGTACTTGCCTGGAGTTGCATAGCTATGGGTTCCATTCCCAGTATATAGAAATGAATAAATAAGTAAAATAAAGAGGCGGGATTGAGAGGAAGAGCCCCCAGGGAGGAGGTGTTACAGGACACGTGAGGTCTCTATGCCACGTGTGTGAGGGCAGGTGTCTCAGAAAGAGGGCCACGCTTGGTCAGGGCCCCTGAGGAGGGACTGACCATGTGGGCCATGGGCTATGGGCCAGGGGGTGGTGGCCTGGCTGCTGAGAGGCAGAGGAGAGGAGCTGAGTGGGGAGGGTGGGTGTGAGGCTGACTCAAGCCTGTCCCTGTCCGGGGAAGGAGTCTGGATTTCCCCATCATGAGAGGCTCCTCAGTTCCAGGATCACTGACCCCTGGGGATAACTGGGGAAAGTGCTGTTCTTTCCTCAGTGATGCAAATACCCATAAGCCCCCATGTGGGATCAGGCAGTATATTTTTGGCCTGTAGGGTAAGCCCCCACTTATGAATGATTGGGTTAAGAAAGGGCAGCCTGTGATCTAGAGGACAGGAACACAGGCAGCACCCTAAAACAGGCTGGCAGCAGCTCTGACTCTCACGTCCTTGGACACCCCCAGCCTCCCCGGAGTGGCCAAATGTTGTGGTGGAAGGCTCGCAGCCCATGTGGCAGAACTGTGGATATCCAAGGTTCAGAAGGCTGCGTGTCACCTTGTTATTCACAGACATTGCCCACGGGGCATGGCTGGGCCATGCCGTGGTCTGGCTGTGCTTTACTTTGGGTTGGTGCTCTTAGGCCCCCAAATGCCTGGCTCTGAGACTCTACGCTTCAAGGGCTTTGTTTCAAATAGCAAAATTAATCTAGTTCAGTGTCATGGCGTTTGCTCGCTTGCTGTCCTTGCACAGGTCAGGCAAGTGCTTGAATTTACTCCCAGCCCTGTGTGACATATACTACTTGCATGTGCTCAAAAAAGACAAACAATACATAGTGAGAAGCTGTCGCCTTGCTCCCTCCCTTCTGAAGCACCCTTTCCAGAAGGCAGTGGTGGGAATCCTTTCCCTTTACCCAAGGGCTAGTCCTGCTTGGTTTGTTTCCATCTCCCAAAGGGACTTTCAGACTGGGGTTTGATCCCCGCACCACAAAATGTTGCGCCGCCACGAAGACTGGTTACTGCCTGTAACCCCAGTGCTATGGATGCTGAAACAGGAGGATGCTATGAGTCTGAGCTGCGTAGCAAGGCCCTGTACCACATACAGAAAAAAAAAAAAAAAAAAAAAAAAGTTTTAAATTTAAAAAACCAAGTAGGTGGTCAAAAGGGGCTTTCTTTTGAGAGCTGAGAGAAAGATTTCCCCTCACGGATTCACTATAAAAATAGACAACTGGATAGTCCAGGAGTTTCCATGCTAGGTTCTCCTCAGAAATTTCCAGGCCCTGTCCTGGTCACTCCCCCAGCTGCTGAGTTTATTTAGGATCTAGTAAGCACCACCCCGCCATCCAGCAGCTCCCCCTGTATGACTTCCTAGAAGTGCAAGCAAAAAAGCCAGGGGCCCTGCACCCCTCTGGCAGTAACCACTTGCTTCTGTTGGGTCACCTCAAACAAGAAGCTCCTCACTAAGCAGCCTGTTTCTCCTATGCACAACTCCACTGAGAAGTCTTCCCTTACCCCACGTCAGAGTCTGCTTCCTAGAA
>PVKN010002795.1:0-40491 GCA_004027915.1 Capromys pilorides
TAGTTCTTTATAAATTCTAGATAGGAGATCTTTGTCTGAATACTTATTGGTTAAAATCTCTTCAAAATCTGTGGGTTGTCTTTTTACTCTGTTGGTAATTTCTTTTGACGTGCAAAAACTTCTTAGCCAAAGGAGGTCCCATTTATTGATGCTTTCAAGGGTTAAATGTGCATTTTGATTTTTGTCCATGAACTTTTTGCCTACCCCAATGTCTTCAAGATTTTCTCCCACTTTCTCTTCCAGGAGATTTAATGTTTCTCTTTCAATATTTAGACCTTTAATCCATTTTGACTTTAGTTTAGTGCATGGTGATAGACTTGGGTCAAGTTTTAGTTTTTGACATGTAGAGAGCCAGTTTTTCCAGCACCATTTGTTAAAGAGGCTATCTTTCTTCCAGTAAGCGTGTTTGTCCTCTTTGTCGAAGATAAGTTGGCTGAGTGTGTTTGTATTTCCTTCTGCATCTTCTAATCTATTCCACTGATCCTCAGGTCTATTTTTTTTTTTGCCAATACCATGCTGATTTTATTACTGTAGATTTATAGTATAACTTTAGGTTACAAAGAAGTTTAAAGCTCAGCAAGAAAACAATCTAGCTTTATATATATAAAAAAAAAGTGGACCCAAATATCTTTTTTATTTTTTTGTGGTACCAAGGATTGAACTCAGGACCTTGTGCTTGCCAGGCAAGCACTTATTCCACTGACCTATCTCCCTGGCCCTGGCCCAAATATCCTAATGGACGCTTTCCCTTTGCAGTGGCAAATAAGCACATATAACAAGGTTCTTAACAGAATTGGCCTTAAAGAAATTACAAATGAAAACTAGAAACCACAGTATACCTAGTAGAGTGTGAGGACCCCAAGTGCTGGTGAGGATGTGGAGCCAGAGGTACTAGTGTTTATTACCGGTAGGAATGCAAAATGGCAATTACTTTGGTAGACAAGGTATCAGTTTCTTATAAAACTAGATAGTTCAGTGGATTAAGCACCTGCTTTGGCAAGCACAGAGACCAGGGTTCAATCCCTGGTCCTGCATGCCATGCTGGCTCCATCCCCCCCAGGGTGCTGAGCCAGCAACCAAATCAGGGTGTGGGAGTGCATGCTTGTAATCTCAGTGCCAGGGAGGCTGAAAACAGCAGGAGCACTCTGAATCCCAGCTGCATAGTGAGACCCTGTACCACATACATAAAAAAATGAAAAAACAAACAAACAAACAAAAAAAGCAAATATACATGTGCCATAGGACCCAGCAATTGTGTTTTTTGGTATTTACCCAAAGGAGTGGAAAACTTACGTCCACACGAAAACCAGAACATGAATTCTGATTGATGTTTTACTCATAATTGCCCAGACTTGGAAGCAACCAAGATATTCTTCAACAGAGATGGAGAAATGAACTGTGGTACAGCCATGGAGGGTGGTATTCCTCAGTGATAAAAAGAAATGCAATGGGTTGGCAAGAGAGCTCAGTGGTCTAAAGTGCCTGCTTAGGCAAGCTTAGGCAAGTGCACAGGGACCATGGTTCAATCCTGGCACCATATGCCATGCCAGTCCCATCCCCAGGGTGGGCTGAGCCAGCCACCAACACAAACAAACAAACAAACAAACAAACAAACAAACAAAAAACAATGAGATACGAAAATACCTACAGGGACCTTAACTATGTGTTGGGAAGTTAAAGAAGCCAAACTGGAAAGCCCATATGTTGTGTGATTCTGGAAACAGATCAATGGTGGTGAGAGTTGCAGGTGAAGGATGAAGGACAAGGGATGGACACAGGTTACTTGGGGCAGCAAAATTTTTCTATAGGATGCTGTGATTGTGAGTGTTAATGTCAGCATAAATTTATTAAAACCCACGGAGTGAACAGCTCAAAGAGGGAATCCTGCTGTAAACTATAGACTTCAGCCTATGATTGTGTACTGGTCATATCCATACTGGTCACCATGATGGTTAATCTTGATTGTCAGCCTAACTGCATTAAGAGACACCTAGAAAGGTGATTGGACTGTGAGGCTCGAAGTGCATCTGTGAGTTAATCCATCCACTGATGATGAGTTTAGAGCTAAATTAACTACCAGGAGGCGGGGCCCCACTGCAGGAGGGTTTCTTGGGGGTGTACCTCTGAAGGATCTCTCTTTTGGGTCAGATTTAAAGTTTCCCAGGCACCATGCCCCAAACACTCTCTCTCTTGGTTTCCCAGGCACCCTGCTCCCAAACTCTCTCCCCCTTGACCTTGACCCCATGCAGAGCCAAACCCAAAACCGAAGAACAAGTCCACCTGACTTTGACCTGGGCAAGCAACCCTGGAAACTCTCATTTGTTAATATTAATGGTCCCTCACAGACCAGGTAACCCTGTGTTATGGTTTATGTCTACTTGTCTCCCCAAAGCCTCATGCAATCATGGGGTGGGGACTTCTAGAGTTTGAGACTTGACTCATGATTCACTGGGATTATGTGTTTTAGTACTGATGGGACTATGGGTCTGAGTACTTCTGGGATTATGGGTGTGGCCTGAGGTAAATAGGCTGAGGCAGAGAGTCTGAATGTAATATAAAGAGAGACAGAGAGACAGATTCTCTCTGTTGCTCTCTGCTCCCCTGGTTGTTCCATTGCCTTTGTCACCATATTGTTGCTGTTCTGCCACCATGAACTGGATGCTCTCTGCCCTATTCCACTCAGCCTTGGGACAGCTGAGTATGGACTGAAATCTCCAGTAACTGTGAGCTAAATAAACCTTTCCTTTCATTTTGAGTGTCAGGTATTTGTCTCAGCAACGATAGAAGAGTAACTAAGACACCCTGCCAAGATTAGCTCTCCCTCAGCTGTTCCAGCCCATGATCACCCTCCCTAAAAGAGTCTATAAAGTCTCCTGTCCATCCTTTGTTTGCTGCTGTATTCGTTCACTAGACAGCCAGCCTGCTTGCTGCCCCCAATAAATCTACTTGTGTCAGTGTGCCTGGTCTGGTTGATTGTGTAGGTTCATACTTAACACTCTGTCCTTCTCTGGTTTCCCTCCTGTGCTCTGCTATGGCAGGAACAGCTTCTCTACCAGGAGGTTTCTGCCTCATAACCAGATTATATTTTATTTATTTATTTTTTTGTATTTAGGGAAGGGTCTACAGGGTGTTCAGGGTCTTACTACTAGATCAGACTTGTAGTGATCCGCCTGTTTACAGCCTTGCAAGAGCTGGGATTAAGGCATGTGCCACCACGCCCAGTCTCAGTTGCCATCTCAATGTGCTCCACAGGTGGGGCCGGATTGGCAGGCCCAGGGATTGAACCCCTGACCCGCACCTGCTTGCAAGTGCTTAATTCGCTGAGCTGTTTGGCTGGCCCAATAGCTAGATTATCATGGGCCGCAGTTTCTGAAACTGTAAGCCAAAACAATGATTTCCTCCTTTAAGTTGTGTTCCTTAGGAACTTGGTAGCAGCAATGAAAATCGGACTCCTATACTCAGCAAATATACCAAAGGGACCACAGAGATGTAAGATGCTATGGGTGAGGGAAAGTAGCTGAGAACAGCGTAATTTCTACTAGTTTTTAAAAACAAACCTAAATCTGCTCATACACAGCCTGTTGATTAAAAATAATTCTATCAATTTTAAATTTCAGTGTTTTTAAGTTTTTACGGGAGCCCATCCACACTCACTCATCTCATCAATGGCTGCATTCATGCTACAGTGGTCAAGCTGAGGAGTTGCTCCTGTAGCCAGGAGGCCTGCATATTAGTCAGGGGTTTGTAGAGGAACAGAACTGATAGAAAATATGTGTATAATCACGCAAAGGGATTTATTAGGTGGGGTTGCAGGATGAGGGGTGAACAAGTCCACGATGACGAGCCCCAGAATCTTGTAGGTGCTGACTCTACCCAAGTGGAAGCCTCATGATGGAGGGAGCAAGCACACAGTATCAATCCTAGTCTCAAGGCCTCGAAACGCACTAGAGAGCCGATGCTGTGAGCCTGCATCAGAGGGCTGACCCAACCTGGACGCTGAGGTCCAGTGGTGACAAAGACACACCCGTGGAGTAGACGGAAGCTCTATAACCGGCAGGCTTTCTTCTTTCCCATTTGCAGTCCTCTCAGGCTACAAGCCTATGAGCTGGTGCCTTCCCCAACCTGGGTGGTTCTTCTGTCCTCGGTTTGCAGGGCTACATGCGGTCCTCCCTGGAAACACCTCCAAAGCGCCCCCATGACTGCGCTCTGCGAGCTTGCTGTGTGCTTCTGACCATGGTCCTAGTGATGCATCACAGTTAGTGGTCCACAAAGTCCCAACAGCCTCGCTTACTAACCGGCACATTATGAGAAATGAGCTGAAAAGATACACAGGACTGCTGCAGGGCCCTGCTTAAGTCCTCAGACTCATCTCCTCTTCCATCTTCATCCTAAGCCACCCCGAAAGACATTTTCTCTAAAACAAAACAAAACCAAAGCAACCACAAAACATGCTTTCTCTTCTCCATCTGTTTCTTCCATCTGAAAGACCAGGCAGGACAAACTGGGTACAATCATGTCCCAGGCTCTTCCTAGGGCAGCTTCTCCTAACTTCCTAAGACTGGATGGGAAGCCTCATCCCTGCCCATTTCATTTGGCTCCTCTATTGAAAACGCCCATGTTCTTGCTGATCTCTTTTACACTGTGAGCTTTGAAGATCAAGGTCATGGCTCATTGGTCTTAAGATCCCAGGCACCTAGCAGCTGCTATGTGGATAACTAGGAAATATTGAAAGCTGGAGAGCATACTTGCATGGGCTTCAGGATCTGAAAGCCCCTGAAACAGGGTGGTAAATGTAGCTTTTGCGTGACTATTGGCACATATATTCTACAGAGACAGGCCACCATTCTCATGAGTTTATTAAAGTGGACCACAGTTATCTCCTTTTCAAAGAAAAAAGGAAGCTCCTAACATCATCGTAGAAAAATGGTCAGTAAAGTGCTGACAGGGAGAAACAACAAGATTTGTTGATGTCACTTGGACAAAGCAAAGAAAGTTTCTGCTTCCACTCTCCGACCTTACCACGTAGGACACACACCTGTGTGGTGACTAACTTATCGCTATGATTTTTAAAGCCTCTGTCTCTGACCCCAGTGGGGGCCAGTATTAGTTAACACAGTGTAGGAATAGGAGGGATAGGAGAGTGTTAGTTATTTGGTGGAAGAAACTTTAGGTGAGATACATACACAAATCTGGTCTCTGCTGGATACAAGCTCATGGTGGTGCATCTTGTGTTCACTTGACTAGGTCATGGTACCCAGTTTTCGGCCAAGCAATAGTCAAGATGTTGCTGTGAAAGTGTTTTTAGGTGTTCTTTGCATTCAAATCAGTAGACTTTAAGTAAAGTGGCTTGCCCTCTATAGTGTGGGTGTTCTTCTTCCAATCAGTTGAAAGCTTGAAGAGACTGAGGTTTCCCAAAGAGAAGTTCTGCCTGGGACTTGAGGTCGCCATATTCACTCTTCTCTGTTTTTTTTTGGTGGGACTGCGGTTCAAACTCATGACCTTGCACTTGCCAGGCAGGTACTTGTGCCACGGAGCTATCTCCCCAGCCCCTTCCACTCTTCTCTGAATCATACCTGCTGGCCTCCTTGGTACCTGCCCTGTGGACTTCAGACTTTCCTGTTGTCACTAGTGTAAGAGCCAGTTCCTTCAAATAAATGTCTATACATCATATTGGGTCTATTTTTTTTCTGGTGAACCTTGATTAGTA
Organism: Capromys pilorides; assembly: GCA_004027915.1. Lineage (NCBI taxonomy): Eukaryota > Metazoa > Chordata > Mammalia > Rodentia > Capromyidae > Capromys > Capromys pilorides. Next base: position 5,708 of record PVKN010002795.1, read on the forward strand.
CAATTCTCTTTTGTCAAATATTGTGGGTTTACCTATGCCATTTTGGATGAAGATGCACCTTGGATAAAGATATTTTTAGTTGCGATGCTTTTTAGGATTAGACACAAGGTTGCCAGTGTCCTGGCCTCTTTGTTAATATTTTCAATTAATCTCCGAGATAAAAACACTCCTCCTTGGGGTTGGGAAGACAGCTCTGTGGCACAAGTGCCTGCCTGGTAAGTGCAAGGTTGTGAGTTTGAACCCCAGTCCCGCAAATAAAACAAAACAAAAAAACCTCCTACTTAGGTTAGATGAATATTTGCCAGTGAAAAAAATAAGAAGAATTTTGGCATTGTGATGTTGGCTGGCATTGGGCTATGTTTGAAACTACAACTTTAGGGTCCCATAGGAAGCAGGAATCCTCTAAGACCAATGTGTACCACAGTCAAGGTGGTGGTGGTCCAAAAAGTTTTTCTTGGAAATTTGATGTATACAGATCCATGGCTAGCCAATGTGTTTTCTTAAATATAAGAAACACCAACAAATGGGCCTCTGAAGTAATCCTTTCTTTTTTGTATTAACCTTCCTCTTCTACTTCTGCTTATTAAATGTACCATTTTTTAACCTTTTCTGCCACTGCTTCACAAATATTGTAATGTAGTCATGTGATTTTATGTGGAAAGAAGTTTACTTATGATTTTCCCAGAAATGTATTGGTGTGAGCTCCTGAAGAACACAGGCCAGCAGCCTTTGAATCAAGGGCATGAGGCCTCGGGACTGCGAGAACCATGAAGAAACTACAGCGGGACAATGGTCACTCCTGAAGTGCCATTTACAAATAGGTCTTCTCCAGCGGTACAGCAGCACTGAGAGAACATTGGCACCTTTGGATAGCACTGGGGCTGTGTGGGGGTTTCAGACCAGTTGTCTTGGGCAGCTCGCCCTGGGCTCAGCTATGTGCTGCCCACTTCCCCTTTCTGCCTTCTAAAGCTCCAGCATCTGAGGAGTTGGCAGCTACAACAGGGTTGAGTGGAACCAACACAGGAAACAACCCATGGCTGGACTGGCGCCTGCTGCGTACAGCTGAATGGGGACACGCAGCCAGGTCTTAGCAAGGAAGCAGCTGTCATTCAAGGCCCAGGGCCCAATGTCACCAGCTTGCTTGTTTCTTTCTTTTAAGTACCTTAACTGCCTTAGGAAGGAAGGCTACACTAACAGTAAGGACTCAGGTCACACTGACTGAACTCAGTAGTTGGGTAGCTCTTTGGGAAGGGGAAAGGTGGAAGCGTCTGACATTTATTTACTGTGCCCCACACTGTGCCAGGCCCTTCCTCTATATGCTGCATAGGAAAGTGATTTAAGAGCATTGCCCTGGCTTGAGCCACACTAGCTGTGTGGTCTTCAGGAGGTCACTCAACTTCTCGTCTCATGTTCTTTCTGTAACAATAACAACCCCTACATCACAGACTTAATGTGAAGATGAAGCTAATTATTATGTGCAAAGCACTTAGAACGGTGTCCAGAACACAGTTAAGTGCTACATGTGTGTTTGCTGTTATTATTTCTATTACTCACTTTTGAACACAGACCTGTTTATCCTTTCATGCCACAGCAAACTAGACTCATGGGGATTAAGTCAATTACCGGAGATGGCAGAGCCTGAAACCAAACTGAGATTTGTTGGACGGCCATGTGTTCTTCCCCAAACACGACCAGGCCTGCTCAAGGGTATCAAGTTCCTTCTCCTGCCTGCCAGCTCAGGGCTCAATTTATCAACCCTTCTTTGTACCTACAAGGATGAAATCCTATATGACATAATCCTTGTCTTAATCTCTGGAGGAAGACCAGGGGTCCTCACCAATGGGGGTCAGGGAAAGGGCAGCCTTCCTCCTGCTTTCTACCCAAAGTTTCCGCAGTTGCCCTGTGTTGCCTGGGCTTCCTGTGACCATCAAAAAGCTGGGATAGCTGGGTGGAATGGGATGGCTAGTCCTAGCTTTTGGGGACTCTCCACACTGACTTCCATAGTGGTTGTACCAGCCTGCACTCCCACCAACAGTGGAGAAGGGTTTCTTCTTCCCCACAGCCCCACCAGCATTTGTTATTGGTTGACTTCTTGATCATGGCCATTCTTTCTGGGGTGAGATGGAATCTCGGTGTTGTTTTAATTTGCATTTCTCCAATAACAAATGATACTGAATTGTATTATCTTTATTTGCCATTTGTACTTTTTTCTAGGTGAAGTGTGTATTCATCTCAGATGTCCATTTTTGTTGCTTTTTTTTTTTTTAAAATAAAAAAGCAGGAATAGTCATACTTGGTTAAAAAATAGTCTGATAAGCAGGACATTTATCATAACTCAGAGAATTTACAGAAGATGGGCTCTGGTGGTAGCATTATCCAACAGAAATATGAGCGACATCTATAATTTGGAAATTTCTAAACATTACTAAAGCGCCTGGCAAGATAGCTCAGTGGACTCAGGCGCCTGCTTAGGCAAGCAGGAGATGGCGGTTCAATCCCTGGCATCACATGCTAAGCCAGCCCCACACCCCAGGGAGCTGGCTAAACTGCTCACGTAGTCTGGGCATAATGGCGCAGGCCTGTAATCCCAGCGCTGGGGAGGCTGAAAACAGGAGGATCACTATGAGTCCGAGCTGGGTAGTGAGACTCTGTAACAATCAAATATATTTTTTAAAACGTTACTAAAATAGGGGGAAACTGATTTTAATATTTAACCCAGCATAGTTGAAATACAATCTCAACCTAGAATCAATAGGTTAACGGGGATATTCTACGTTTTCTGGCATTAAATGTTACTTTTTTTACACAAGTAAAATTACAGTAAGATGCAGCTCTAACAGCAGCTGGCCAGAGACGTGGGTAGGTGGTCCAGAAAGGCCATTTCTGCTCATTTTGCCACTGTATATGTCTGACATTGCCTGGCTGAAGGAGTAAAGATGTCGCCCTTCTCCTAATTTCCTCGGAGTGCACACTTGACCGAGACCGAGATCTGTCGTGCGGGAGCTGAGCATCTGTGCCGCCCCGCAGCCTCCGCACTTCATCCCGTGGGGTCAGGCACAACGATGCGGGGACTTGTGAGGCCTCGGCTTCCTTCATCCGGTGCCCAGAGGGGCAGTGTGGCCTCCGCCGACCACAAGGCCGTCCGATCGGCCAGCGGAGACTCGGAAGGGATCCGATTTCCTGGACCGGATGACAGACCGAGCCGAGCTGTGCGGGCTGGCACAGGATGCTCCGCGCCCGCCCGGCCCCGGAGCCTGTGCCCCCGCCTCCCGCGCCGCAGCTGCGGCGGATCCGCCGGGACCTGCCCGCCCCGGCCCGCCTCGGCCTCCCCCAGGGCCCGGGCGGGGTCGCCCATCTGTCACCCAGACGCCCCACGTGGGTCGGCGGGGGCGCGGCCGGAGGGAGGGAGAAAAGGCCTGAGCCTCGCGAGCGCGGGCTGAGCGGGAGGAGCGGAGCGCAGCAGGTAGAGAGACGCCGGAGGAGGGAGCGGCCGGGAGACACCCCAGGAAGAACAGGTAAGGGGCGCAAGTTCTGGGAGCGAGGAGCTCAGAGACGGTGGGGCAAGAATAGTTGGGACGAGGAAAGGCCTGAGGATAATAGACGCGCAGGAAGTAAAGAAGGGCAGAAGGAGAACGACGCTAGGATGAGAATCGCGCAGGGTCTTTTGGCGGAGGGGGACGGGCTGACTCGAGGACACCGCGCCTTTAAGGTTGCCAAGGCGACTTCTCGGGCCAAAGCGAGGCGCATTGACGTCACAGCCGAGTGCTGATTGGCTGCGGCTGGTTCGTTTCCGGTGGAGGCGCTGCCGAGCAGCTATCGTAGACGGGAGCGCTGCTGCGAGCTACAGTGACGGAGCTCGGTACCACCGCAGCCTGAGACCTGCAGCCTTGCGTCTGCCGCTGCCGCACACCACAGGTGAGTGAGGTCAGCCTGGGGCCTCGGCTTGGCGAGTCTCGTCGTCCCGCCGCCGGTTTGGGGGCGCTGGACCGATCCAAGATGGCGTCGCGGGGAGCGACCTGCGGGGGACGGCCGCGCCCCCTGGCCCTCCTCCGGCGGCGGTGCCTCCCCGCGGGCAGAACGGTGCGGCCGGCTCTGACTTGGGCTGTACCCGAGCTCCCCGCACCCCGGGCGTCCGCTGCGCGCGCCCCAGGCCGTTCCGCCCCCACCTCCCTTTTCCCCATCCGCAGCGCTCGCCCTCGGCCCCCAGCGTCTCCGCCCCCGCGCGCGGCCGCCGCCGCCGCGTCGTCGTCCTCACCCCCTCCCCCATTTCCTGAAGGACGACAGTTCGGTTTTACCAGAATTTGGCGTTCGCCGCCGTCTGCCCCCAGTTTCGGGTTCCTTTGGAGAGCAGATAGCAGCTCGCATCCGCGCCCCACTTGCTTGTCACTCCCAGCAGTCACTTTCCCTCTCCGCCGCCGTGGAGTCACCTCCCTCTCCAGCGCCCACAGGGCTTCTTCGTCTGGCTCAGTTTCCTTTCGTCGCGTTCAGCTTCCTTTCCTAGTCTTCCCTCATCCCTCCCCAGCATCCTCGCCCATACTTTCTAGCGGCGTTGAATGAGGGGTCGGCTCTCTTGTGTAGACCTGGCCGTGGCCTAAGTGAAGGGCACTTTCCTGTCCTTCCTGTCGAAAATTTACGCGGTGCCTTGTAACCCTTCCGGCCATTGCTAGCTCGCTGCCAGCCTGCACACTACGTATTTGAGGATTTCTTTTTTTTTTTTTTCCCCCAGCAAAGGGAAGAAAGCTCTAGCTTCCTGCAGTAACACTCAGTGTTTGTTGGGGTGCGATCGGAGGAGTCAGGATCCCTCTTGCAAATATTTCCGTAAATTAATTGTTTTAAAACCAAGTTATATGATAATTGACTTTGCAAAAGAATCTGAGTGGTTTCTTATGGAGAATAGAGATACGTGGTGATAGATTTTTTTTTTTTTGCTAAAATTGCAATTGCAGTGATATTAAATTAGCTTTTTTTTTGTTTTGTTTTGGAGGGGGAGGAGGGCCCAAAATGCAAATACAGAATAAATCTAGGTATTTTTCATTACGAATATTAAGTCCGTGAAGTTTGGTCGTTCAGGGGTTCACAGGATGATTGGATTGGTCTTGGATCATATTTTGTTTACGTACTGTCTTTGTTAGTATCTTTTTTCTAATACAATAGTTTAAAAAAACCCACATTCATCTACTAGACACAGTAATCGTTGCCAAAGGTCTGATTTTAGACTATCTCTAATCAGTTGCTTGCATGTATTAGATGTTCCCGACGTTTAAAAGCCCAGTTCATCCTTTTGTTCTTAGTGGCTTTTACAATTATTTGAAAGGCAGAAAATCATACTTAAGTGGTTTTGCGTTTTATGATTACCTGTTCTAGGAAAGTGGCTAGTGCAAATGTGAGGTCGCAGCGTGACTCTTTTTTCATGGCGTCTCCTTGATGTGCTTGTCCTGGAGCCGCAGACTTTCTCACGGTCTGTTAACTAGTCCACTCGTTGGTGACCTTTATCATGAAAGTTGTCAACATAAAGTAATAGTGGAGTGTTTAGAAAAGCCCTTGATTCTAGTATTGATTTCTTAAATGCTTTGCTTAATCTCAGTTTTGTGTTAACTATAATATAAAAAATCTGATAGATGTCGTATTTAGTTGCAGAGTGGAAGGGGACACAGTCCTAATAATCTTAATTACTTAGTAATTAGGAGTTGGAAGGAAAATAGTGTATGAGTGGGTCCAGTGAAATTATGAAGTGTTTGATTTTGGAGAAAGGTTAGCTGCCTGTCTTTGTATTTTTATTTACTTCACTTCAAGCTAGTTTTATATTCCATTAAATGTAGTTTGTTGATTTATTATGTAGATTTGAAATGCGTTTTAATTTTTTTCTGTCCAGATGAAGAAGATGTTTTGACGATTTTTTGATACAAAATTAAAAGAAAATATATTCCTCTTCTCAGTGATTTTATTTTTTATTTATTTATTTATTTATTTATTTATTTATTTATTTATTTTTTCTTCTCTCACCACTGGCAAACATAGTATTACTGAGGGCTGGAATCTTGTAAGACATTTCAGGGTAAAAGTTTCTTATACCAATAGGTTAGTGGAGCAGTTCCTTGGCTGGTGCTGTGTGATGTGACTAGGCCTTGCCCATGGGATGGGTGCTTCCAAGGGACACAGCAGATGTTTTTCATTGTGCTGCGGCGCTTTCGCTCAGTGCTGACTTGTGTGCCCTTGTAATTCTCTGTCCTGTTTACCATTTACACATTTCCTACGTCATCGTGATTTCTTTTGCAAGAGAGAACTGAATGAGAGTCCCTGAAGGGCCTGACTCCTCAGCACCCGCCTGTCTCATTTGTTTGCAGAGCCCAGGTTCTGCGCAGGCACTAAATAGAACACTTGGAAGAATGCAAGTTTTGCTCTGTTACTCTGCCTATCAGCTGTTTACGAAGGAGAAAATTTCTGAGTCAGTTGCCTACTCAGTTTGATAAGGCAGAAGGCCACTTGAGCGCTTGTGCTTACTGAGAGTTCACTGGACGCCTGTGTGCTTCCTCCTGCAGAGAACCATGGCGTCTGGCAGCACCGCAGCGAGTGAGGAGGAGCGCAGCCTCCGTGAGTGCGAGCTCTATGTGCAGAAGCACAACATCCAGGCCCTGCTCAAGGACTCCATCGTGCAGCTGTGCACCGCCCGGCCCGAGAGGCCCATGGCCTTCCTGAGGGAGTACTTCGAGAGGCTGGAGAAGGTAAAGGGCGAGTGGGCAGCTGGTGTGAGGACCCGACAGGTGTTGAAGTGCAGAGTGGAATGTGACTGATGTGTACCTTCTGGAAGGAAAAGAGCGTTGACTAAATACAGTTATGTCAGGTGTGTTGGCTCACGCCAGTTGTCCGAGCACTTGGGAGGCTGAGGCTGGAGCATTGCTATGAGTTTGAAGCCAGCCTTGAACTAGGTAGCGAGACCCTGCCCCCCATGCAGTGAAGGTATTTGTGGTAATTTTAAAGTTCAAAACAAGTATAATTATGTATTTATGTAATGTTTATGTTGGCTGGTAAAGGATTTCTAGATATGTTCCTTGTAACTTTTAATTTATAAAACTGGTTGTGACAGATTAAACTGCTCAGAAATAGTGCAGAAGTAGCAGTTATTGCTTACTTTCAACAAAGCGAGTAAACCTAACCCTTATTTTACTTTTTAAAACCAGTGTCATTAAATGGTTGGTTCTAGCTTGTGACTGATATGTCAGTAATTCTCAGTGAGTGAAGTCTTGCTTTATTATGTAGATTGGAGAGTATTTCTATTTGCAGTAACTCAGGAGATACAAGAGTGATGGCTGTCAAGATTTTATTCTGTGGATATGATTAGGACTTTTCCTATATTTCTCATTGTATGTGTGATCTGCATTTCTAAGGAAAATGAAAATTTTGCATCCGAATTGTGATTCATTTTGCTTGTCTAAGAAATGATGAATTAAAGGGCCTGGGTCCTGAAATGTTTTGAATATTTGATTTGCTTTTGTAAATCAGTACAATCAATATATAAATAATCATGAATTAGTTGAGTGATATTTCTCTGATATGTGTTCATTAGTTATCTAGTTGTATAGTTGAAACAGGTGTTTGAGCAATTTCTTACCAGTTAATTTATTAGAAATTGAATCTGTACAGTGAGATTTAACAAATGCTTGCTGGATCAGTGAGCTGGTGTTCTCTCTTTCCCTGAAAACTACTGAAATTGGTATTTAATATTATGAATACAGCAGTTGAAAAGAACAAAAACAAAAAAATATTAACCAGTCCCTATGAATATCTGCTGGGCACATGAGAGTCATACAGATTGGCTTGCTATCATTTAAGCAGTTTCCAAATAGTGGAAGTACCATAGAGCCAGGCCACAAGTATTCCCTGTTTTGAAATCAAGTGCGTTCCTGGAGATCTCGTTCTGAAATAGGTCACTGTAAGGTGATCCTTCTTCTTTGGACATCAATAGGAATCATTAAGTGAGGGGATTAAGTTGGTGAGACGTTAAGTGTGGATCTTTTTATAGGGAGCGTTGAAGATGGTGCTAGTTTCAAAGCTTGTGTTTAATACAGGACTGTTCAGGATTAACCAAGGTGGAAAGCAAGAATGATTATTAGGATAGTTTTTTTGCAGATGAAATTTTTAGATTTAGTGTGTATTGGCCTTTAAAATATCTCTCATAAGAGTTATAGTTAAGTGTACTTTTTGTTTCCATTCTTTTAACTAAGGTCAAATATATATATGCTGGAACTTATATATAACTAGATTTTTAGTATTTTAACAGGGCATGGTTTCATAGATTTGTGTATGTGGGAATATTGTCTCATCCTCACCACGTTTTTCCCCAGTACTCGGGGATCCCTGCACTGGATCCTTTTCTCCTCAAGATGTGCATGCAAGACTCTCAGTTTGTCTGTTGAAAGCTGCTGCTTTTTAATTCAGGCCATTGTATGGCATTTGAGTGCTCATGTATGTTATGTATGTACTAGAACCTCACCTGTCTGGTAGGCAAGAGGGTTCATGCTAACTGCTACCCTTGGGTGTCTCCTGTGTACCAGGTACTGTGTACAGCTCCTGGCGTGCATGCAGACTTGGTTCAGATGGTGAGGTCGGCGATTGCATCCTGTGAACAGCGGAAGGTAGTGCCAGAGGGAGTGAAGTGCTGGGCTGCGGTTACGCAGTGTAGTAGGTCCCAACTGCTGTCCAAGCAGAGAACCTCCAATGTCAGTGGTTTGTTTCTCTGCCACCAGACTATATTTCTTGGTCATAGCAGCGTGTCTGGGCTCAGGCCATTTTGTTGTCTTCATTCCACGTATCGCATGGTGGGGTTGAGTGGAAGGAGCAGCCAGTATGTAGGGCGTGCTGTTCTCCAGGCAGGAAAGGGACAGACACCTCAGGCGAGGGGAGCGGAGGAGCCGAAGGACAGCAGCTTTACTGCTGGGTCCACTTCTGCCAGAGCCTGTCATCTGGCCTAGCCTCAGCTCAGTGGACTAGGACATTTGCTTCCCCTGCTGCAGCGTGGAAGGGCAAGGAGGAACAACGAGCTTGTGTGAATGCCAGCAGGCCGCTGGGGCGGTGCGGATGTGAGTTGGGAATGTGATGTAGGAGTCAGGAGCATAATTAGCCAGTGAGTGCACTGCAGGTTTGTGTTTTAAGTGAAGGATCTGGAGGGTGGGACTGGTGCCAAATAGAGCTGGAGCTGGAGAGCGAGGGTATGGAGAAAGGTGCTAGGAGTGGGTGGGCCCTCAGCGTGGCTGCGTCAGCGGGAGAGGTTACATTCACACTGACTCATCACTCAGGAAAGTTAAAATGAAATGCCTCGTTCCTTCCCAGAAAGTCAGTTGAGTAAAATACAGATCCAAGTGAGATTTGTGAGTCTTTTTTCATGAAATTGTTGTGAAATGCCAATGACAGATTTAAAGGGTAAAATTTTGTGTTTTTTGTACTCTTTAAACTTGGGAAAGATTTGATTTTTGATTTTTTTATTTTATTTTATTTTATTTTTTGTCTTTTTGAGACAGGGTCTCGCTATGCAGTTCAGGCTGGCCTTGAGCTCACTTTTGTAGCCCAGGCTGGTCTGGAATTCACACTGACCCTCCTGCCTCAGCCTCCCAAGTGCTGGGATTACAGGTGTGCGCCACCACACCCGAAGATTTGAATTTTATATTGTTTTAATAAGAAATAGGAAAATACTAATTATTGGAACTATCAGGATGAAAATGAAGTGATTTTTTGAAAAATGTTTTTGTGTAAGTTATGTATTTACTACACCTTCACAATTCTGCAGATATAGAAAGGTGTAATTGTAAAAGGTTACTTTCTGCCCAGTTACTTTTATTGTAATTGGCCATGTCTGGAGGATATTATGTGGCATTTATAGATAAATTGATACATTAAAAAGATTCCTATTCTTTCTAACACCTGCATGACCTTACATGGTATGGCTATACTATATTTAGTCATTCCTGCTGATCACAGTTCGGCTGCTTCTAATGTTTTGCTCATAACAAATACTTCTGTGTATATTTTGTGTATGTGTATATTGTAGAATACATTTCTGGAAGCAGAGTTACTTAAAGGAAGGAAAGGTTTGCTTAGCTCACAGGTTGCGAAGGTTTCAGTCTGTACTCCTCTGGTTTCCAGGCAGGGTGGCGCATGACTGGGCAGCAGCAAAACAGCAGGAGTGAAAAAGTGAGGAGCAATAGCAGTAGCAGAGTCACTGTAGAGTCTGGAAATACATGCATACTGGGTGTGATACCTTCCTATAATCCCTGGGAGGCTAAGGCAGGAGAGTTGCAAGTTCAAGCCAAGACTAGGCAATTGATTATTTATATCTCAACATGAAAAGGTTTTGGGGATATACTTTAGAGCACAGCAAAGACCCTGTGTTCAATCCCCAGGACCAGTAAAGAGGAAAGTAGTAAATGCAGTTACAATTAGATATATACAAATGGATGGAAGTTACGTTTGTTGTGTTTTTTTCCTAGTTGAGGTGGGTGTGGTGGTGCACACCTGTTATCCCAGCACTCTGGGACACTCAGGACAGAGGATTGCAAGTTCTGAGCCCAGCTTGGGCACTTAACAAAATTTACAAAAGGTATTTCAGGATGTAACTCAGTGCAAAGGCCCTGAATTTAACTCCAGCATAGGAAAAGAGAGTGAGAGGGAGGAAAGTACAACTCCTTTCTGAGCAAAGAAGAAACCAGGCATGATTCTGCTACTAGCAGCGAACACTGCCGGCACAGCTGCCGGTTGTCATTCTAGGCTGCTACATGTGTGCAGTAGAAGTTGGGTTCATCTTGATGCTCAAAGCAAGGCAGGGGCTGCATGCACACGGGAGGCTGAAATGGAGTGCCAAGTTCCAGTGCAGTTGGGCAACTTAGGGGCCCTGTCTTGAAATAATTAAATTTTTTTAAAGGTTGGTGTGAAGGCACCAAGTTCAAGCCCCAGTATCACAAAAAAGTGTCCCCCCCCAAAAAAAAAAAAAATCTTGGTATCGCAAATATTTTAGTATATTTTTTTCTTACTGTATTTTTTCTACGTATTTTAAATGATGAGTTTAATTATAATTTTAAACATGGTTTACAACAGTAATGGATAGTGGGGCAAGTGAATGAAAAGTAGAAGGTATGTATTACTTTCCCTTTTTATTTCAGATTTAATAGTGTATTTGCCGAGAAGAATTTGTTTTTAAGGCTTTAGATTTGAAAAAAATGGCTTGATTAGAAACTAGTTTTTAAAACAGGTTACTCTTTAATTTCAAATGTGAACCCTAATAATGAAGAATGCATAAAGCTTTACTGGAGGAGCACTGCTGATCCGGTTCCTGTTCTTCGTTTGCTTTAGTATTTGCTTATGTCTGTGACCCAGTCTAGAATGGGAGCATTGTAGGCTCTCCACCTTCTCCTGTTTGTGTTTATGTCCCTGTTCTCTAGTGCAGGTTGAGACATAGCAAGTCCAGAAAATGCTCATTGAATTAATGAAATACTTCAGCAGTCTGGACATTCTTGGATTACTTTACTTTGCTTGTTAGTTTTGGGTTCTGTACCTTTTTGGAGGGGTGGGTAGGTTGTCTTTACTAAGAAAATTTTTACTTCTCAGAATTTTGTTTTACAGTATAAAGCCCTAATTTTCCACATCGTGTTTGCATCATGAATCTTTGCTGCCAATGCATTATTAAAATGAACATTAGTTATCGATGTTCTATTCTTATGCTAATGGTTTATGTTGATTACTAAAGTGTTCTGAATCTTATAATCTAAGAAATAAGTGCCATGGAAGAATCTTTTCAAACTTATTTCTCTTGTCACCTTTTGGAATTGGCATTTTCTCTGTATTGGCACTAGAGGCAGGGATATGAAGTGCTTTGTGATAGACTGTTGCTGTAATACAAGAATACCGACTTCACATGCTGATGCCGAGGCATCTTACCTTTATACACCTGTACTTTCTTCCAGGAGGAGGCAAAGCAGATTCAGAATCTGCAGAAAGCAGGCACCCGTACAGACTCAAGAGAGGATGAAATCTCTCCTCCCCCTCCCAACCCAGTGGTGAAGGGTCGCCGGCGACGTGGTGCTATCAGTGCGGAAGTCTACACAGAGGAAGATGCCGCATCATATGTCAGAAAGGTAGTTTTGATATCCATACATTGGAGATACACTTTTGGAATCAACCTGACAATGTGTACTACTCAGATAAAGGCAAACATATATTGAAGAACAGATTTCTTTCTTTTTTTTTTTTTTTTGTCTTTTAATAAGAAATAACAATGTGACCTTTTCAAAAACGTGTTAGTAGTACATACCCAATCTTTCTTTCTCTCTCTTTTTTTTTTTTTAAAAATACATTTAATAAAGGACCTACAGGGTCTCACTACACAGATCACACTCACAGTGATTCTACTGCTTTTAGCCTCCCTAGCACTGGGATTACAGGTGTGCACCCCTATACCCTGTGAGGCTTCTTATCAGGCTCTGGGGGTGGGGCTGTACAACGTGCTGGGGATCAAACCCCAGTCCCCGTGTCTGCCTAAGCAGGCGCTTTATTCCGCTGAGCTATTTGGCTGGTCCTTAGATTTGTATAATAGTGTGAGCCACAGTTTTTTTCCTTGGACAGAAACATTTTGTTTTCCTCTGCTATAAATGATCTGTGAGGTCTCATCCCAGTCTTCTAAGAAAATTCCTGTGTGGTATTTTGCATTTGTCACTTTCTGTGTAAACTATCATAGTATTTTGCTACATGCTTAGGATCAAGTAAAATGCAACCATGGGCCAATGCTTTGTGTTTTGAATGACATCATAGCTGCTGCATAATTCTTCAACTTTACCTTTTTTTTTTTGTATAAAGTTACCATCTCTCATACTTCCATTTTGTTGAAGTTTGTCTGTTGATATTTCCAGCATGGTGCAGTGTTGACTTCAGAAGTACCATAAATGAGGCTGGTGCAAAACTTTTTAAAATCCAAATATTGTATCACACAGTTTTCTGTTTTGAAATTATAGCATTTCATTTGCAATTTTTTCTTTGTTCCTGCATACACTTCTTACTGTGGTCAACTCGTGCTCTGTTAGCAAATGTAACATCATTAGGATCCTGATGAGTGTCACATTCTGATAAGTTTGGGGGGATGGGAGCAACAAGTCTGTTCCCAGCATCATTGGCGTAATACTACACAAATAAGGATCTGGTGACTGAGTTTGAGAACAAATTTCTGAAGTGAAAGCAGAAGTCTTGCCATGTACAAGGGTATAAACCTTTATGCCATATTTTGGTAGTTTTTTTTTTTTCTTCTTTTTTGTATTTTAGGGAAGGATCTACAGGGTGTTCAGGGTCTCACTACTAGATTGGACTTGTAGTGATCCACCTGTTTACAGCTTCGCAAGAGCTGGGATTAGAGGTGCATGCCACCTGCCCAGTCTCAATTGCTTCTCTGGGGGCAGGGCCGGCATGGCAGGCCATGGGGATTGAACCCCTGGTGCCTGCACCTGCTTGCAAGTGCTTTAATCTACTGAGCCATTTGACCGGCCCCATTTATGCCATATTTTGGAGGTTTTTGGCATATGCTGCTGGAAGCTATAGTGACCACGAAGTGCTGCAAGATGTTTATCAGTAGATGTGTATTCAGATTGTGTGTAAATTGTTTGAGTTACTCAAATCTCTCAGTGAGTGGAAGCAGTCATGTTATCAGTTGTTGTTGTTTTTTCTTTGTTAATAAGTGGTATTGTTATTAAATGTATTCTACAAATCTTAGGCCCACAACCCTTGCTTTTCATTAGTCCTTTACGTTGTTGTGATGACCATGAGAAATCCGTGCTAAGTAGAGCAGATCTGTGAATGCTTTCAGGTCAGTAGTGAGGTGTCATAACAAGTACAGTTTTGAGTACAGCTGTTAGTTCATACAGGACGTTTTATGTGTATGTCATCATTTATGTATTTCATGATATCTTGTAACAGCATTTCATGGTCACTATTATTAAAAGGTTATTAAAAAATAATTGCTAGTACTGAATGACAGTTCTGGCATTTTATCCAGCAGGTTTCACCCCTGCCAAGATCCTCACCATATTTTTGGATCTCAGGTTCTAACATTGAGTTGTTCCATTTGGTTCCTTGACCATTTTGACAAGTCAAATACATACTCACATTGATCTTATCTTTGTGAATCAAAGAGATCTGGATTCCCTGGGTCTGTATCCATTAGTTCTTACTCCATTTCACTGTCCCTGGAACTTTGGCTCACGTGGTCAACAGCAAAGTCATTATCATCTCTCATGTATGAGTTTCAACATCTACCAGAACTTGGAAATCTGATTTTTCATGTGGCATTGTACTGAATTGTGTTACACCAGAAAAATCAAAAACTTTCAAAAACACAAGTCTGGGCTGTTGAGATAGCTTAGCTGACTAAGCATCTGCCTAGATAAACACAGGGACCAGGGTTTGATTCTTGGCACCACAGGCCTCACTGGCCCTGCCCCTGGGGGCACTGAGCAGGCCACTGAGACTGAAATAATGGTGCATGCCTGTAATCCCAGCCCTGGGGAGGCTAAAAATAGGAGGATCACAGTCTGAGCTGTGTAGTTTGACACTGTACTAAATAGAAAAAAATAAGCCAAATCCTGATGCACAGAAATTTAGCAGTGAGCAGCATTTTGTGCATAAGACTCATCTGTTCCTGCATCTCCTGCACACATCTTGCCGTGTGTCTGCTGAGTGATAAATACACAGCTGGGTTTTGCTTTCCCTAAGCACAGCTCCTGTGGTTCATTCCATGTTCTGTCATGGTAAAATACATGTTTTTACAACGTAAGAGTGGTGTAAGTGTATATTATCTCCTGTGACTTCATAGGTGGAGTGTTACGTGGCTAAAATGGCTAAAATTCCTGGTTTGGCTCTTTTGTTTCAGGGCTGGCATGGCATGTGGTGCTGGGGATTGAACCCTAGTCCCGTGCTTGCCTATGCAGGCGCATAGTCCACTGAGTTATCTCATGGCATACATCTTGCTGTTCCTTATACCAAGTGGGTAAACACAAAGTTTGTTCCTGTATCCCTTAGGCACAGCTACTGAGACCAGAACTGGCTTCAGTTACTCTTAACATATGAGTTTACAGTAGAAAAGTGTGAGATGGGTTTTTGTAACCCAATATTATGCCCTCAAGAAAGTTAATAGGACTGCAGATTTAGATCAGTGCAAAGGTCCTGGTCCCTAATATCATGAAGGCAAAATTGAAACAAGTTAGTTTTGCCTTAGAAGAAAAGTGTTGTTCAGGTGTTTGTTGTTTGTTTAGTTGTTAGCTGGGAACCAAGCATTGGCCTTTAAATGTAAACCGAGGGATTGATTAGTTAACTCTTGTTGAGTATTTTGTCAAAGCTCATGTAAATGTGTTGCAGGGAAAATACTTAACTCAGATCAGTCTTCCTTGAATACCATACATAATGCCGCCTGACATTTAACTGAAATGCAGATGGTGTATGGAACTGTCATTTGACCTTCAATTCTCTTCTAGGTTATACCCAAAGATTATAAAACAATGGCTGCCTTAGCCAAAGCCATCGAAAAAAATGTGCTGTTCTCTCATCTTGATGATAATGAAAGAAGGTAAGTACTGGTTCTTTTTATGGTGTTTATGCAGTCAGTGTGTAGTCTCAAGCTGTTGTTGGCATTATTACAAGTTTTAAGGCTCGTAGTTGTTTATCAGTGATAACTGAGCTGAAAATCTGGGAACATTAATTCTCAGTTAATGTTGGAACTGCATAGAGAAGACTCAGGAAATTTAACATGCGGC
This sequence comes from Capromys pilorides, assembly GCA_004027915.1. Taxonomy (NCBI): domain Eukaryota; kingdom Metazoa; phylum Chordata; class Mammalia; order Rodentia; family Capromyidae; genus Capromys; species Capromys pilorides. The sequence continues at coordinate 21,487 of PVKN010002795.1, forward strand.
CTTCTGTCTCTTGCAGTGACATTTTTGATGCCATGTTTCCCGTCTCCTTTATTGCTGGAGAGACAGTTATTCAGCAAGGTAGGGCCTGGTGTTTGTGACATGTACGGTTAAGAGCAGGTGAGACCTCAGGGTGGGTTGGTTTGGCCTTCTTTTATTGGAATTCGTTTTCCTCTTTGATCCTTCCACTGTAATTAAAAAATTTTGGCTCTAACGATATGTCCGTTAAGGTAGTAACATTTTTGGTACAGTTCTGTTTATAATTGTTAAAAGTAAATGCCTATTTTAAGTTGAATGTTGTAGGGAATTTCAGAACAATATAGATCTCACATGTTCTTGAGAAGAATTTTTTTTTGGCTGGCTCAGACTGCCTTAGGGCAGGTCTCATGCTCCATGTGGAGGTGGGGATCGAACTAGGGTCCCCAGCGCCTGAGTAACATTGCCGAATCATGTGCTTTAATCAACTGAGCTACCTGTCAAGCCGCCCTCATGTGTTCTTTATATTAGTTGTTAAGCACTTTTAAAATAGAGGCTATAATAAAGATTATTATGTAGGCCATGTATTTATAAGGCTTGATGTCTGGTACAGATTCTTTTATTGCTACAAAGATTGAGACAGATATAACCTTTTGGATATCTTCTTTCTTTTCTTGGTCTTGAGATTTTCGTGGGTCACATTTTGTGGCAGTCCGATATCTTATAATTAACTATTTGAATTATTTCTTGCATTGTTATATAGGTCATAATAGTTAATAACTTTTTATGTCAGTTTTAGGGTTTTTTTGGTACTCTTTGCATGGCATAACTAACAATAAAATTGATCAGTGTTGTGACTTTTAAAACACATTGCTGGATTATTTTTTCTTAAAAGATTTTGTTCATGTTAATATGCTCTTCTATCAAAGCACCACTGTGAGTTTATTTTGTGTTAATTTGATTTTGTCTTTTTTTTACTCTTAGGTGATGAAGGGGATAACTTCTATGTGATTGATCAAGGAGAAATGGATGTAAGATTTAATTATGACAAATTTAATCTTAAAAGTCAATGTTTTGATTTTTATTGCTTCTAGGCAATAAGTATAGTATTTCTTGTTATAATGATTTCTGGGGCTGGGGAGATAGCTCCGTGGCACAAGTGCTTGTCTGACAAGTGCAAGGTTGTGAGTTCAAACCCTGGTCCTGCAAAAAAAAAAAAAAAAAAGATTTCTGTATTTTTTAAAAGAGAACCAAAAAGAACAATGAACAATAACAATGATAGAGAATTTCAAAGCAAGATGATAGGAAGTTAATGGTTGTTATTTACATACTGTTATCTTCAAAGTAGTTGATTGAATTACTAGATAGAGGCATATACTATTGATCAAACAATTGGGCTAGGTGTGGTGGTGCACCCATCATCCCATCACTTGGGAAGCTGAGGCAGGAGAATCGTTGTGAATTTGAGACCGGTCTGGGCTACAAAGTGAGCTTAAGGTCAGCCTGAACTGCATAGTGAGACTGTCTCAAAAAGACCAAAATAAAAAACCAGACATTATCTATCTCCTTCAATAAGCCAATAGAAATTAGTACGGTTGTCTTAGCTATCAGTGCATGTGTATGTATAATATATTACCCTTTTTATCTTTCTCCCTCCAACTTCTTTTCCTTTTAAAAAAAGATAAACTTCAGAAACCCAGTTTCACAACAGATTGTTGGGACAGTTCCAGTAGTTGATACATTGTGTATTGTTGTCTTCCTAGTACTAATTCAGAGTAGATGATAAGCGTAATATTTCTGAAGGGCTATTGCAGCTCTTTTATGTTAGATTGTAGTACTTTTGCTGGATGTTTTTATGACACAAAGGTAATAATTTCTCTAACTACAGCTGTTTTTGGGGGGTGGTAGTAAAGAGTACATATGCTGGGAAGCAAGATCAAAACCCAGCCAAGGAGTGTCCACACCTGGCCGTCGGCTGTGAGACTTAATGTGGCTGTCTTCTGTAAGTCCTACTTACCAAGTGAAATGAGGACAGAAATGGCACCATGGTACAGGATAATTAGGAGATTCAGTGACCTACTGCAGGCGAAATGCTTGATACTGAGCTCAGCACAGGAGCTGCGGGCTCAGTGTGTTCTCAGCATTGCTGCTTGGCTTACCGTTTCGTCCATCATGTCCAAAGAGGACGTCTTTCACATCAGATACTTGCACATTTAGGTCATGGTCAGAATTCCAAAAACTCTGTTTTGTTATTTTATGAAAACATAATGTGTATTCTTCTAAAGACTAGTTCAGGATTCTGATCCCTTCAGAGAGGTTTGAGACTTTTTTAACATGTGTCTGTGTAGAGAAAAATCCTTGGATGTCATTTGCATTTTAGGTGTATGTGAACAATGAGTGGGCGACCAGCGTTGGGGAAGGAGGGAGCTTTGGAGAACTGGCTTTGATTTATGGGACACCTAGAGCAGCCACTGTCAAAGCGAAGACAAATGTGAAACTGTGGGGTATTGACCGTGACAGCTATAGAAGAATCCTCATGGTAAGAGCATGGGCTTTTGGAGTGTGTCCTGTGATTCAAGTCTGTGTAAATAATGTTTGAGTAAGATCACAAATTGAAATGACAATATGGCTTATTTGTGATGATTTTTTTTAAAAATTTTTTTGTATTTAGGGAAGGGTCTACAGGGTGTTCAGGGTCTCACTACTAGATCGGGCTCATAGTGATCCTCCTATTTACAGTGTCCCAGGAGCTGGGATTACAGGCACATGTGCCCATGCTCAATCTCAATTGCCTTCTCAATGCGCCCTAGGGGCAGGGCCTGCATGGCAGGCCCAGGGATCTAACTCCCGGCCCCTGTGCCTGCTTGCAGGTGCTTTAATCCACTGAGCTATTTGGCTGGCTCTGTAATGATTATTTTTCAGTGAGTCCTCTTTAGCATCATTCATCATGTCACTTGAGGCAGTGATGTTTTAGAACAAAAATGTGGCCAGAAATAGCACAGGAAACAGAAAATGTAGTGGTCTGTTTGTGTTTAGAAATGTATTGATTTGCCCCTAGGCGTTCATTTACCTAATGCTACCTACCCACTGCAGAGACAGGCTGCTTTTAAGTACAGTGTTATTTAAAGCCACTCAGAAGTAATTAGCATTTTTAAATTGAAGTTGGATTGTCAGTAATACAAATATATCATGTCTCCTATGTTCTGTTAATACAATCAGAGCTTTTGAGAATTTTATGATATATTTAAAGATTAGTTTGGGATGTTTAAGTCCTAGCTAATGGCATTGGCCATTCTGAATGGTTTTCTTAAATTTTTGCAGAGCCCATATATGCTTTTGGAGTTTTTTAAAAATATGTATGTATGTATATTTTGAAATCTTGTATTTCTGAATCCCTTACGTACATACCAAAACACAATACTCAAGTCCCTTTCATAAAGTAGTGTATTGTTTGCATATAATTTGTGTATTCTCTGTATACATAAAACCTTTTTTTATTAGTACACGTTTGAAGAACATGTTTACATACCTATTGTGGAGTTGCAACATATATGTAGCACATCTTTAATTCCTTTTCTTAATGACTTTGCCACCTGCCCCCTACTCTCCCGTGATCACCTTCCCATTTGAGAAAGATCTCTTTCTTCCTACTTACTATAGTCTTATTTTACTCTTTATATGTAGTTTGGGTTTCTTATACAAGAAGCCATGTGACATTTATGCTTATGTGTCAGATTTATTTCTCAACGTTATGGTCTCGGTGGATCTATTTTCCTACAAATGTCTCAACTTATCTTATAGCAGGGTAGTATGCACCACACTGAATTAGATTTTCTTTGTCAGTTGTCTGACAGTTGATACACAGGCTGCTTCCATGATTTAACTATTATGAATTATGTTCACATGAACATGGGTGTGTGTATGTCGGTGTAATGATTCCTTTTACTTGTTGGGAAAGATATCTAAGAAGGGAATGTCTGGGTCAGATGGAATTCCTAGTTTTAGTTCATTTGTGGACCTTCCATGCTCATTCTCATACTGGTGCCGTAGTTTGCTTTCCCACCAGCGGTGTGGAAAGGTTCCTTTTTTCCCATGCTTTACATCATCTCTGGATTACTTACTAATACCAAATATGAAGTAAATGATACATAGTTGTTGTACTATGTTGTTTAGAGAGTAATGTCAGGACAAAAGTCTGCAAGTGTTCAGTACAGGTAGAATTATTTTCTGAGTATTTCTAATCTGCATTTGGTTAAAGTTTGTAGATGCAGAACCTGTGGGTGTGAGGCAAGACTCTGTGTAGTGCATGCATCTGTCCGGCACGTACACCTGTACATAAAGTATGTAGGTGCATAGACTTCTGGTATGGGTGGCACATTAAAGCATATTTACCATATAAGGAAGCTTTATTTGTTTTTCGTCCTGGGGATTGAACTCAAGATCTTAAGCTTGCCAGGCAGGCATTTATGCCACTGAGCTATCTCCCTGGCCCTAAGAAAGTTTTGTCAGAGACAGTGTTTCCCGATTTGTCTCTTAGATGCAGTTGATGTACTTTGCAGGTAAGACAGCTTAGTTGTGTTTGGGGCCCTGGGCCACTTCTGTTTTTTGGAGTCTGTAAGTGGCAGGAGTTTGTTTCCCCCTGGCGAAGTGTGCTGTGTGGGGATTATGAGTTTTGAAGAACTGATATTTTGGGGTTTTTTGACATTTCACTGCTTGGTGCCGCTATGTACCATCTTTGACCAGCATACCCAGTGTTTTTCTTGGGAGCAAGTTACACATATCTTCTTTAGTATTGAGTAGGGCCTCAGATATTTTTAGCATGAAGAAAAATGAGGACCAAAAAGAAATCAGCTGGTGTGATAGTGCACGCCTGTAAGCCCAGCACTTGGGAGACTGAGGCATGAGGAGTGCCATGAGTTTGAGGCCAGCCTGGGCTACATAGTGAATTCAAAGCCAGCCTGAACTACTGAGTGAGACCCTGTCTAAAGAAAAAGTATTCAGAAGCAGTGCCAGCTTTGACTTTTAAAGGTTTCCTTGAAACCATTTCACAGCATTGTATAGTAACGTGTGTGTGTTTACTTTATAGGGAAGCACACTGAGAAAGCGAAAAATGTACGAAGAGTTCCTCAGTAAAGTCTCAATTTTAGGTGAGTGTGAAGCGTTGCGTGGAGAACTGTTAAGGTAGTAGTGAACCTGTTACTTTTACTAAAAAGTTAACTGCTTATATTTTTGCTGATAGTAATGAGAAGTATGTGGAAACTGTTGAAAGTTGGACCGCCCACTGTAACTAGACTTGGGAAAAGCTCTCAAAGTATAGGCTCTGCTTGTTCTTCTGAAAAAGGTGGTGGTGGTGGAGTTTTAAAGGATCTGCCTTGTTTGCCATGTTCCACCTTAATTTTGTCATTGAACCCATTGGTTCTGGAAAGGATCTCCATGAATGCATTTCATCTTTGGAGAGGTTTGGTATCATCTGTGGGCATCCTCTGCAGAGATGTCTTGCTTGTTGAAATTTATAGGCAAGCAAGTTAACTGGAGATTCTTGGTGTGTGTTGTTGCATAGACTGGGAAACATTAGAATTTAGAATTTAGGATTTAGGATTTCTATAAACTACAATCTGTTCTTCATTGTTTTGATACAATGATTAATTTTTTTCCTTATGTACCCTTTAAAATAGTCCCATTTGCTTAGTGGCTCAGTTACAGTTTGGCTTTTAGGAACATGTTTTCCTGTTTTTGTTTCATAAATAAATTCAGCTGAGCACTTTGTTTGAGCCTTTTGAAAAAATATCGATGGTGAAAGTGTCACTTGTGGGTTAGTATAATTGTGGGTTGGTTTGCATTGATGACAGCCTTTTTTTAAAAAAAAATTATTTGCTTTTATTTTATGTTTAATTTATTCCCATGCCATAAGTTTTGTTTCTTCATTTTCTTCCGGGATGTCTTTTTCTTCTGTGCAACCTCCTCCTCTGGTTTAGGAACAGTTTGTTCTTTTTCAGTAAGGATCATCTTGATGTGGCAGGGGGAAGCTCACGGATGGGTTAATCTGGCATGAGCTCTACATGTATAGCGGCGCTTGTTCACCTGGATATGTTCAGTAACCAGAGAATCTACCTCTAAAACCTTAAGTTCAGCATTGCTCTCTGCATTTTAAGCATGTGCAGCAAAAATTCAGCACTTTTTTTGGGCCACTGACCCTGCGTCCAGCCCCACTGGCCTGAGCACCCCTACCAACTCCACCATTGTAACATTGGAATGGCACACACTGCTTCTTTAATGTGATATCCTTCAGATACTTGGTGGCCTTTCGGATATGCATACCCTTGATGGCCTGGGCAGTTTCACGCATGTTCTTAGAGTGACCATGAAGATTTGAGCCTCTTGATTTGCATGATTTTGTGGGATTTTCTGGGTCAAGAGAATAGCCTCAGTCTGCTCATGGGAAGAGCAGTGACAGTCTTCATGAACACTTAATGGTCACAGTTTCTTACTCCTTTGCCACTGGGTGCAGTTGGTATTGATTAACCTGGCAAGTGAAGTATGTGAGAGCCATCTGCAGATAATGTGATTCTGCTCTGGTGAGCAGTGTTTAAAGACAGATGCCATTGCTGCATTTTCTCTGTGTATTGTGGGGGAATGGCTACTCATGAGCTCTCTATATACTTCGTTTCATGTTTTACATTTAGTAATGTGGAGAAACTTTTTGGACTCTTGTCTTTCAGAGTCTCTCGACAAGTGGGAACGTCTCACAGTAGCTGATGCGTTAGAACCGGTCCAGTTTGAAGATGGGCAGAAGATTGTGGTTCAGGGAGAACCAGGGGATGAGTTCTTCATTATATTGGAGGTGAGGAGCTTGATGTGCGATTCCCTCGAAAGATGTGCGCCTCAGTGAAGAAAGGGCTGATGCTGGCTTACAGCTTTCAGTTTTGAGCGTCAGACAATTCTATTTACAGATTATCTTTTACTTTAAAGGCATTGGTTTTTCTGCTAGCTTGCTTTATTTAAAGAGAGTGAGTTGTAGTTCTGAAAGGCTGCTAGATAGGAGTAGCTGAACACTTGAGTGGTGCCTGTGCTTCCTCATGTAAGCCCAGAAAACCCACAGCCAGCCTGAGTGATTCTGCACCAGCCTTGTTAAGATCTAAATGTTTGGGGTACTTGGTAAGTGCGTGTCAAAGCTGGTCAATAAATCGTGTAAGTTAACATATGTTATATCTCTGTAGTTCCTGGAAATGTATAGCAGATAATCATTCCTGAATATACATCCTGATAGCAAAGTCAGAACACTTGTCCTAGTGCAAAAGCAGCTGTGGAATAAGAAAGTGGATGTGCTGTTACTGTAGGCTGTTCTCTACAGAACAGACAAACTGGGTTTAGGCTTCCATCTGCAGTTTGCTAACCGTGCTTGATAAATATGAGCAAGGGGCGCTGGCTCAGTAGAGGCCAGAGTTGATGTGGCGACTTAACTTCCAGTCCCTTTCTCCACCTGAACACAAAGGTGTTAAAATAGTCTATGACACCCCCCCCCCCCCGCCTTCTTTTTTTGTATTATGGCCAGCTCAGCCTGTCCTGGGGGTGGGGCAGCATGTGGTGCCAGGGATTGAAACTCGGTCCCTGCGGTTGCCTAAGCTTTCCTAAGCAGGCGCTTTAGACCACTGAGCCGGCCTCATTCCCTTGTTTTTTGCGTGATAGGTATAATTGCACAGGATATTTAAAATGCTGCTCTGGGTTAGAAAGTGCTTGTTTACCTTCTTGGTGATCTTGTTACAGGGGACAGCTGCAGTGCTACAGCGTCGGTCAGAAAATGAAGAGTTTGTTGAAGTAGGAAGATTGGGACCTTCTGATTATTTTGGTATGTTGGACTACCTCATATTAACTGTGTGCCATATTTCGTTGCTGCTAGTGTTTCATGATTTTGTCTTTCCTTAATTTCATTTATTTTTACTAATGCTTTTTAATTATAGAGAATAGTGGGTCTTATTACAAGGCATTTTCATTGTGAACCCATAGTTTGAATAGACCCGCAGGTCCACCTTGTCTCTTCCCTATCTCCTTTTCCAGTAAGTCTTTTACTCTTACGCCATCTCTTTTTTCTCTAGATCCTGCATGTAAGAGAAAATGTGCGATACTAGTTTCTCAATTTCATATTTTAATTCTTTGACTCAGTTTGATCCCTACTCAGTTAATAATTGAGGCATTGGAGTTACTGATTGCCTTATCTGTTAGTTGATACTTGTGTTTGTTTTTTGAGACAAGATTTTGTGTGTTTTGGGCTGGCCTTGGACTGTCTGTAGGTCAGGCTGGCCCTGCATTTGTGTCCTGCCTTAGCCCCTGAGGTGCTGGGATTACAGGTATGCCTGGTGTGATAAGTATTTTTTTTTTTTTTAATGTGCAGTTGTGGTGGCTGCACTCAGTTATTTGGGACACAGACCTTGTTATGTTCCCAAAAGCACACAAGTTAAGAAATGGTCTCCAGGGGGAGGCGCTGGCCTGCGCTTATGCTGCCTCCTTCCCTTTCCAGGTGAGATTGCACTCCTGATGAATCGTCCCCGTGCAGCCACTGTGGTTTCGCGCGGGCCCCTGAAGTGCGTTAAGCTGGACCGACCTCGTTTCGAACGTGTCCTGGGCCCCTGCTCAGATATCCTCAAGCGGAACATCCAACAGTACAACAGTTTTGTGTCGCTGTCTGTCTGAAGCGTGCCTCCGGTGCCTCCCTCTTCTGCCCTAGTCCGAGCTTCGCTCTGCGGCGGCTTTGTTTTCCCTACTTGCAGCTCCAAGTGGCCACTGGCATTGCAGCTTCTTGTCTCTTTATATTATTAAATGTTGCTTTTATTGCACCATTTTTAATTTAGAGCATTAACCAAATGCTCACACAAATAAATACAGAGTTCTGTGGAATTCGCTGTTACTGGCCCTCTCTGTGCAGTGCTAGCGTTCCGCTGGGCAGGGAGCGCCATGCTTTTTGGTGAGGGTGGTTCCCAGCACCAGTGGATTACCACGGGGTAGTGAGAAACCCGTGCAGATTCTTTGTGATGTGACTTCCGGTATAAGCGTATCTAGACCGTGGCCATATATGCTGTGCTTCTACGTACAATACTCATTAGGCTCCGGGGTTAGGAAGAATGGACATAGGAAACCTCAGTGTGGTAGAGAGGCATATGCTTGGAATTCAGCTAGTTTAAGGGTGGAAAAAAATGCCCATTTTTGCTAATTATCTGATGGCTATGATTGTTTCAACCCCCTCAATCTGAAATTTCATTTGCCACGGTATTTTTGCCTGATTTGTTTCTGTCTTGTTAATAATTCCTCTCTAGTTCTGAAATATTTTCATGTGTGGCTACCTATATCTGCCTTTTAAGTTTGAAACCAAATCATAGACTGCAAATATTGGGTTATGGTTTAACTGTATCTGCGTCAGCCTGCAGGTTCTGGTTAGACCTTTCTCCAGTTAGTGCCAAATACTGACGGTAAGATGCTAAACTGAGGATAGGAATTTGAGATCTGTATTCTTGGTTGCTAATGTCCAGCTTTTGGTAACGGATGTCTTTCAGGTAGCTCCAGTATAATCTCCTATGCTGAGTAAACTCATTCCTGGAGATTGGATTTGCTAAGTGGATACAAGTAGAGCAGTCAAAGAACAATGGAGGTTATGTTGCTAAAGGGAGGAACCAGATAGGTAGTTAGCGTTGGCAAATTTTACCCCACTAAGTCCGTTGGGGTGCAATGTTTGGGAAGAAGCTTTTGTACTTGGGTTTAACCTTTTCCCCTCCTTTTTTTATGTCAAATAGAATTTCTGGTGGGATAGAGGTGGGTAGGATATGCTTGCATGTGGTCTAAAGGCCGTCATGTTGGATGTCTGGCTTTCATGTCTCGTGTGTATCTCTCCAGCAATTGTTTTCTTTTTTTAAAGTAAACTTGTGTTTTAAGTCTTAACTGTATTTCAGTATTTTCCAGCCTTATGTGTTACCTTATTCCAGTGATACCAACTTATTTTTATTGTTTTTTTTTTAAAGAAAATCTCACAGTTCCATGATGTAGACATCTATTTTCATTGTGATTTTATATATATATATATACATATATATATATATGTATATATAAGTATATATATATGGATTTTATTTGGGAGTGATTGCCAATTATTTCCCACCTTTGTGCAACTGGTTCTGATTAATAATCCCCTCCCATGTCCTTTTCCAGGCAACTTAAGTTGGCCATGGTAGATTTTTTTCATAGTTTGGGAAGTTTATAGATTGTTACTCACTTAGAATAGAAATCTGAGAATTTTATTTCCATTTGAGTGTGGTCTAGAAAGTTACCTTGTTAAATTTTTTTAATTTTCAAAATCTATATTAAATGAGGCTTTTATGATCTGTACTTACCTTTGTGTTTGGCTACCTTTTTATATCTAAAACTTAAAAATAAAAATTATGTTCATATCAGCTTAAAGCTTGATTTGATCTTTGTTTAAATTGCCAAAAATGTACTTAAATGAATTAAGGTAGAATGCCATGACATTGCAGTTGCATATGTGTATATAACCATGTTCATGTGTATTTAGATAGCTGTACTGCTTTCTAAGCAAATTCTACTTAAACCCATTGGCTTGTTGTACTCCCTTTTGTAGTTTTTAACTTAGACATTTTAAGATAAGTCTAAATCTAACAGTTATTACACTTAAAGCTTTATATCTGTGCAATCTAAGTATCTGTGGGAAGTCACGGCTGGCACAGTTTGTCTCAGTTGATCCTCAACGCTTATGGAGTCCTTATTTCGGGGTCTGGTGAGTCAGCTTATGAGACCTGCTTTAGAAAGTGTAGATGGCCAGAGGACCATTTTGTACTGTTTCCTGGTTACCAGTCTGATTGTACTATGTGTGCTGATATATGCTATTCCTTTTGTTATAGATTGTCTTCATAGTAGGTCAAGTAATAAAAGATTAAATAATTTAAATTCTTAAATGGATTGGTTTTTCTTCCCTTTCTCCTTCCGATCTCCTTCCTCCTTTCTTCCCCCAAATCTGCTGCTCTAGAGGGCAAGAATGAAAAGGGAAAGTAAACTATGGAATCCGTGGTTTGAAAGAGTGGTAGTGTCTGTTTTCAGTGCTTTCCAGCTCAGCTTGTTAAAAGACTGGGTCTCTTAACCTTGCATGAAGGTAATTGAAACATTCAGAAGAAAGATTCAATTGAAAGCCAAAGACATCCTTCTTATTGAAGGCAGATTAACCTTGTGGCCTTGGAACTTTCCTAGAGATGGTGGGGAAACATGTCACTGGTTTAAATTCTAAGGTGCGCATTTAGGTACTTACGAATGCTTTTTAAATTGTGCATGAATAAATGCTTATTCCTTAGGTTTTCAAGCTGTAAAATAATGTAGTCGCACCCGCCAGGGTGTTGGTGCTGACTTCTTCACATGCAGTGCTGCCAGAAGAATGTTGTTTAGTGTTGGCCTCCTCTACTCCTGCATGCCTCATCCAGATTCTGTAATCTCACTCCAGCCTTTTGCGAGCGAACCTCAAGAAACACAACAGCGTAATAATGAAGAAGCTTATCGCGGTTGATAAAGTGATAGTCCTCACTTTAGCTTAGTTCTTGCTCTAAAACTGGTGCATGTAGTCTCTTTTTTGTCTAATGCTTTCAGTGTTGACATTTTAAAATTGAAGTAGCATGGTGTCAGGGTTTTGGGTGATTATTGTTTTCTTTATCTTTTTTTTTTTAATTTTATGTGTTTGGTACAGGGTTTCACTGTGCACCTCGGACTTGTAGTGATCCTCCTGTGGTTGGCCTCCCCAGAGCTGGGATTACAGGTGTGCACCGTCACATCTGGACTCAGTTGCCAGCTCATTGCGCCCGGGGGCAGGGCCTGCATGGTGTAGGGTACTGGAACTTGAACCCTCTGCACTTGCCTAAGCAGGTCTGCTGAGCTATCTCACTGGCCCGATAATTGTTTTTAAAATACTGCCTTGTCTCAAACAACAGACTAGTGGACTCTTTTTTTGTCTTTTCATTAGGCCTAGTGTGTTAGTGAGCTCAAAGAACATGAAGGGACAGTATAAATAAACTTTTTAATTTGTCCCCGGATGTTTCTGTCATAATTGTTGTTAGAGGCTGTGGTTATGTGAACTTAAATGGTGTTATATTAAATCTCTCCCATTGTATGAGTATAGGTTTTAGTGAGGAAACTCACATTGTTCTAAAATATATACCTAAATTTTGTTTCTTGGTATGGGAAATTGAACTCAGGACCTTGTGCCTGCCACACAGGCGCTGTGCCGCTGAACCATATCTCTGGCCCTAAAATTTGTTTCTTGACATGACTTTAGAACTGTGATGTGACCATACCTAAAACTAAGTGCACTAATGAGTGTGATTTTGTTTTATGAAAAATTTCCAGTTATGTTTAAGTAGTTTGGTGTTTTGCCACTAGATGGAGGGCTTTTTAAAATCATCTGTGTTAATCTTGCATCAATTCCTTTTGTCTGTGTCCTCTGTATTTGCAGGTCTGCCTGCTCACAGAGATTTGTTACCCCAAGGCACTACGGTATTTAGGGCGCCTTTGTACTCTTTCAGGGACCCGAATGACTATAGAGCAGTGAAGTGTGCGCCTCCAGTGCCTGTTTTCTCAGCTGGGGTTGAAGCAAAGAGACATTCAATTGTCTTGCGTCAGCTGTGAACAAGGGTCATTCTCTTGGTCTTTTTAGTGCCACATTATTTTTGTGTTTTCTGTAGATGGATTTCTTAAGGCCTGCAAGGATAGGAGTCATGTGTTGACGAATGTTCCAGCTTGCACAAAAGCTGTGACGCTCCTTATGTTGAGAGCCTGTATTCTAATTAGAGAAGCTTTGCTCCCCTGTGAGTCAGTGCTGTTGGCCGTGAGTGCAGTGTGGAGGACTTGGTGATGTAAGAGAGGCGTCTTTACGACACAGACAAAATTACGTATTGATAGGTTGGCAAAAACAAGACCAGAGAGTCCCAGAGACCTAACCCGGATTTCCCCTAGGAGCAGTGATTCAGTATGGGCCAATTCAGCATCTGAGAGCTTTATAGGACGTCAAACTGTCTGCATACTCAAATTGCCCTGACTTTTCAGAAGGCTGCAACAGACTCCCCAAATCCCTGTCTCCACGTGCTCACATACTGTAGTCTGCTGCCAGGGATAACATGAACGTTTCACAGAGTCAGGAAAATACGTATTTATTCCAAGAGCAGTTGAGCAGTGGTCAGTATGAACACGTTGGGAGGACTTGGCAGTTTTAAAAATAGAGTGTTTTGTGGTATTTTTAACAAATGATGGTTTTAATGTTACTGTTAGTAATGATGCAATGTTGAAAATAGTAAGATAAAGAAATCCAGTTCTGTTATGTGATATGACAAATCATATGCCATTTAAAAGCTAGTTTGTGGTCATAGAGGTAGCTGGATTTGACACGGAGCTGTACTCTATCATCCTGAAGCTCTGGTTGGGCAGTCATTTGTACTTGTCTTTGAATGCCTGCACATGGATGACAGTCTCATTGGGCTGCCTGCCCTGCCTGGTGGGACAGCCACACCTGCAGGTGCCACCAGTGGGTCAGGCTGGGGGGCCATAGTAAGGTTATTATGTCAAAGGTAAGTTTTTTTTGTTTTTTTTTTTTTTTACTTTAAGCAAAGAATTTCAATTGTCAGTTACTGTATTGAATTTTTGTATTATAGTGGAAAGAACACTTTGGAATGTTGTAATTTCAGTTAGTGTCACTATGCCTTGGTCGCCTTCCTTGTCCACTGGAGGAAGGGTGGTGTGTGTATGTGTGTATGTAGGTGGATTGGAAATGTGTATATTGATTCTGTACTTTGGATAAAGCTCCCTGCGCCTGGCAATGACGTGGTGTGGGTAGATGGCAGCTATGTTGTTGTAGGGAGGGGCAAGACTCTAGGGCAAAGGAAGCCGCAAGGTGTGACACCGGGATATTACTTGTTCCGTTGGGCTAACTTTGGGCATTCTGCAGAGGTAGTAGGTGATCCTTGTGGTTCTCTTTTGTCTCTTTAGTGACAGCTTTTTCTTACTCCCCTCTTACCTGCAGTGTTTGATCTTATCAGAAAGGAAGCCATCTGATGAAATTATTTCCCTGGTGACTCATCATTCCATGGAATGAATACATTCCTGTCATAGGAAGCCACGGTTCCTGTTAAAAGGGCTTTAGGTGTTGGTGGTCAAGGGAGATGATAAAGGGCATAGGGACTCGATGATCCCTTAAGCTTGGGAAACTTGATGGAGTCCTTTCTAAGCTAGCACCAGAGGAGGGCTGCACCTCTCCAGATGGCTCCAGCTCTTCTGGGTAGGCGGATGACAGTTCTGGGCTGTCTCGGAAAGGACTGTGGCTTCTGGGCTCCGGTAGGCACCAGTCTTTGCTTTGCTGTGCTCTACGCTTACATACCTGGTGGGCACTCGTGCTGTCCTGGCTTGAGAAGTTCCCTCTGTGTCCCCCTGTTACACTTTCCTCTGGTGTTACCCACTACTCCGTTTTGGCATGCTTTGATGTTTCAGTTGGTAGTTAATACTCTTCCAGTCCCAACACTCCCTGAGTGGTGTTTTCACCAAATTCCTGTTTCATAACTACTTTCTGCGACTGTGCTGAGAAGCCACTGTAGGATAGTCACAAAGTCTTTTACTCAGATTGGGCCAATGAGGAGAGCATAAGGAGAGGGTGAGGTCTGAGTTGCACCAGCGTGGAGGTGAGCCATTTGCGGATTTTGAGTCTACTTGAGGTATTCAAGACGTTTATCTGCACCAGGAGTTATCCTTTACTTGTAGGTACATTGAGGATCCGAGGATAGGCGGATATTCACTTGTTGTCATTTTATTTGACTGTTAGAGTCCTGGGAACAGGGCTTCCTGATCTTCCAAGCCTGGACCATATCCAGGTTTCCAGAAAGTAGTCTGTAGCCTTGGTGGAAGCAGTGCTTTCTGGGAAGGTGGGGCCATGGCAATTCACTGCAGAAGCAGCGACCGTCACACCAAGGGGTGGAATCAAACTGAGCGGGTCCCCTTTCATTCACACACACCCTGCGTCTGTCCTTCCTGAGCTAGTGATTCAGCCTCTGGGACTGTCTGATGGGTGAGGGAGCGAAGGTCTACACTCCTGAGTCTGCCGCTGGCTCCAGTGTCTCTTCTGAAATTTGACCGCTGGGTACTCAGCTTGTAAGGTTAGCCTGGCCCGGGTATGGCGCTGATTGTCTTGCTGGGCCATCATCGGCTATGACGCTCTGCCCTCCCCAGACCTCTACGCAGCGCCGCACTGTCCCGAGGACGATCTGGAGTCTTCGGTCCAGGGCCAGGAGGTGGGGCTCGGTGAGCACAGGGCTGAGCTGGTCTCCTAGCAGCGACTCCCGCATCACGTCGCTTAGCCTGTAGTCGGCCTGGGCCAGGAGCTGTAGGTGCTGTAATGTCTTCTTCTTGATCCTAAAAATGCATAAGCCAGGAACCACGTGAGCAAATGTGAGGTCACTAACTAGCTTCGGCTGGCCCTGTCTGCACACAGCTGTTGCAGCTCCTATCCTCAGAGCCCTCATCTTGTGTTAATGAAAACCATGGAAAATAAAAAGGGAATGGGTGAAGCACGTTTTTCCCTAGTAGCTTTTTGACTGAAAGCTTGCCATGCCATTTGACCTCTGGTAACTATGCTGTCCCCTGTGGAGGTGCTGGGCCATACGCATTGACGTTGATAAAACTGAAGTGACTGCCAGGTGTGGTACTGTACACCTGTGATCCCAGCACTTGGGAGGCTGAGGCGGGAGGATTAAAGGGAGTTCAAGGCCAGCCTGGGCTATTGCTCCCTAAAACCAATAGAAATATTAAGCTAATGGGTAGGGAAATGTTGCCTGTTATCTTAAAAGCTAGCTCGTCAGCCTTTAAGTTGTTTTTTGTTAACTTCATGTTTCTTTGTGTCAGATTCTAAAATTGGGACAGAAATGGGTGAGATCATTACCTTTAGGGTGTCAGTGCTTTTTGTACAGGAATCCAACTTAGACCCATGCACAACTGGCCTTACTGTTTGATTTTTTTTTTTATAAGCTGCTGCTGCTCACCCCCACAAGGGTGGAAGGAAGTGAAGCAGGCAGGGAGACAGGTTTAGATTCACAGAAGTTGATTAAGAATGTTGCTTTTGTGCTTTTTTTTTTTTTTTTTCTCTGAGACAGGGTCTCACTATGTAGTTCAGGCTGGCCTTGAGCTCACTTTGTAGTCCTGGCTGGTCTTGTACTCCCCGCAATGCTCCTACCTCAGCCTCCGGAGTGCTGGGATTACAGGCATGCACTAGAACACCTGGCTTGAGTTTCCCACTGGGCACATGGGATGGTTTTGCTAAGTGTGAGTCAAGATTTATAATTAGCTCCGGACGTGTGGCTGAGCAGGTGGACATTCACAGGGCTGGCAGAACAGCCGGAGGGTACATAAGGAGTTTGAGGTCCCCAGAGAGCAGCCAGGTGGATGGATGCAGTGAGGCCTCTTCAGTTTTTAAATTGTCTGCAACACACGATACTTCTCTTGGAGTTGGGGAGCTGACCCTTGTTTGGTCATTCTCAGTCCCCTCTCCCCTGCGTTCTGCGTGACTCTGACTGAGGCCCTAGCCGGGCTTTGCTCGCATGCCAACCGGACAATATTGATGAGCCCGGGTGAGTGTGGGGTGAAGCAGAGTTCAGTCAGTCATGTCAGGGATCCTTGGGCTCTGCAGAAGTGGCCCAGTGGGGTACAGACTAGCGTTGGCTGTTGGTAGCTTTAAAAGAGCAGATCCAGTGCCTTCTATGCTGAGGATGAGAAAGGCAGGATTTGCTGGGGGAGTGTTGATCATAATGTAAGAAGTGAGGCTGTTCACACCGTTCTGCCCACCCATGCCCTAGGCTGGTGGACACCAGGATGTGGGTGCTAGCAGAGTGGAACACCCGGTTCTGGTTCTCACGGGCCCTTGCTACCCATGCCTGAAGCCTTACATGCAGCACTGCGAGAGAGGTGCGAGGATGGAGATTTCGTCATGGGAATGTCGTCCAAACCTAAGAGAAGAAACAGCTTGCATCAGCAGCGTTGTTCTGGTTCCCTTAACACTCTCTCTTCTTCTCCACTTCAGCTTTGAGCCAGTGGTTGGAATGAAAATGCCAGGGTCCGCGGCGGCCACGTCCTTAGTACATTCCGGTCACAGAAGCCTCTTGGTTATTACCAGGTGGTCACTTGTTCACTCTCCGGTTAGGGAGGATAAACCCTGTCACCAGCAGTGTGGTGGAAACCACAGAGTTTCGCTTAGGAAAGTCAGAGAAAACCCCACCCTGTTGCACTAGAGGACATCCGAGTGCTCTCAGGCTCCAGAGAAGCAGTGGTATGTAGCAGAGGTCAAGAGGGAAAGGACAGAGATGGGACCTAAGAGGAGCAGGGCTGCAGGGCGATAGCAGGGACCCAAGAACTATCACTTACCCTCTGGCATTGTCCAGGTGAATAAGGAATCCGTCATCCCCGAATTTGGTAAACATCTCGTAGTGGTGACGGTCCATATTTCCTGTCAAGGAAGCCAGAGGTGAGACCCAGGTCCGGTAGGCTAGGGGGACAGAAGCTTCTGATTTTGGAGCTCTTCAGGGAGTGGAGGTCCCCAGCCAGCAGTCTGGAGTAGGGAGGCTAAGCCTGGCCACACCTGGTGCTTCTTTCCGCTCTCTCCCCTCGCCCTGAGCTGGCCAGGGGTGCTGATACACAGGCATGTTAGATCCATGCTGGCTTTTCTGCACTGACCCTCCAACCTGTCCCACAGGCACAGGCCACCTTTCTAAAGAGAGCGGCAGTGAGCCGTCTCACCAGCTCTGAGCAGGTGGGTGCTGGCAAGCTTTGTGAGTGTTTCCCTCCTAGCCCCTTGTGGCTCCTGTGGGCTGGAAGGTGGAGCTGTGGTCTAAGGCTGAGGCCTTGCCTGCACCCCTCCTTCTGCTGTTGCGATTTGTTTCTTGTGTACCTTTGTACCTAGTGTCCTTCAGGCGAAAGGGGCTGTGTGAGTCTGAATCTGCTCATGCTTGTGGTCAGTGGTGGACCTGTGCCCCCTACCCCCCACCTCCCCAGCGATACTACCTTCATTCCTCCCTGTTCTCAGGACAGAGGGGACTGTGTGTGTTTCTGACCCTTAGGCCTGTACTCCTGAGCTGTGGCTGGAACAGGCTGCTCATGCCCACTGAGCCAGGCTGTCACCGTGGTCCCAGCCCCACAACGGGACCCCTGTACTGGGTGGCCCAAGCCTGGGTAGCCCAAGCCTGGGCACCTACCTATTAAGAAGTCAAAGATGGCCATGTCGATGATGTTGAGGAGCCGGTTGCCACTGTTGTATGGGTAGATCTGCTTCACTGTGTCACAGTAAAGGGGGTTGACCTCCCACCTGAGGGTGAGAGAGGGCCTGGGCTGGGACAGCTGGGGTGGCACGGTGGGGGCCTCCCTGCACCTGCGCCTGCACCTGCACCTGTGCCTACTCTCAGCCCTGCTTCGCTGTCTGCCCTGGGCTGGTGACATCTTCTCAGGATGCCTGTGGTAGCCAGACCTGTTCACGAGGGCACGGCCAGGGTCCCAGGGAAGGAGTTGCAGAGTCAGTCCTCCTGCTGAGAGGGTCTGAGCCCTGTACACTAGGTGCTGGGCTGAGGACTGGTGCAGGCTGTCTTTGCCCTGCTTCTCACACGCCTCTTACCCTGGCCTCAGGGACTCCTACGTTATCTGCAGCCCCAGGCTGCCCTCTGGCATTTTTCCTCCCAGATGTCCCTCTGCCTACCATGCGCCCCTTCCCCTAAGTCTTCACAGATTGTCACATCATTCAGGAAACCTCTAGTGTCCTGGTTCTTCTGTGGTTGAGACACACAGTGGGCCTGGTCACTCTAGTCAGCTAATCCTGGCACCTCCTGCAGCCCCGTGAGCTCCTCTATTGTGGAAAATACTGTCCTGGGGAGTGGAATCTCAGTGTCTTTCTGTCCTACTAGGCGCTGGAAGTTCCTGGAGAGAGAACTTGGTGCCTTTGATTTCTCCCTCCTTTAAGAGTCTTTGTAATGGAAT
>PVKN010002796.1:8129-40596 GCA_004027915.1 Capromys pilorides
AAAAAGGGCCGGCGAGATGGTTCAGTGGTCTAAAGCGCCTGCTTAGGAGGGCTCAGGCAACTGCGGGGACTGCAGTTCGATCCCCGGCACCACATGCTGCGCCAGCGCCACCACCAGGGCAGGCTGAGCCAGCCACAAAATGAATAAATAAAGAAACAAACAAACACAACAAGCAAACAAATAAATAAATAAATAAATAGAAAAGAGAAAGCAAAGTTATTTTTCCTGTTTACAAACACATGCTTGTTTTAAAAAGTAAGACAGCATACAGACATGCAAAGTAGCTTTCAGAGGCTTGCATACTCCCATTCTCAAATGTGTAGCATTATGATGAACTCTGTATATTTGTTCTTTCATGTTTTGTCCAGTGTTTTTGCTAATACTGTTTTAAACAATTTATCTGTAAAAATGTACTTATACAATGCACAGTGCCCTGTGTGCTTTCCTGTGAAAGGAGATGTCAGCCTGGGCAGAGTTCGGTTGCTTGATTTGGCTTTGTGGTGCTGGGCGAATGTTCAACCTTTGTGTGCCACTGCAGCCCCAGTGGTTTGGGAAGTGGATTGAGATCCCGGGTGACTCATGCCTGCCCCTCTCTGTTCTCGTAGGAGCGCCTCTGGCCTGTTACCTGTTTCCAAATCTTTCCCTAGCTCAGCTTCTCTCCTACCCTCCAGCCCCTCCTACCTGGAGCTCATCGGGCCTCTTTCTCAGGATGCCCCCTGTGAAGTGGAGGCGGGTTCCCGCAGCCCTGTCCCCGGGGCACTATGCCCTCCCAGCCATGCAGGGGAACTCCAGCCTGAGTCACTCCTGAACTGTGCCCTTGCCCTCTCCACTGCCCCGAGTGAGCACCCTCACCACTGGGGGTTTTCTCAGGAATCTTGCGTGTTACTACCATCTTTTTAGTTATGAAGAATTTTAAAAACCAGTTTTTAGAAAAATATATAAAGATTTGTTTGGAAATCTACGAGAACATAATTGGACACATTAGTAAAATTATGTGTACACATTCTGAATATACTTCTTTAACATAGATTTATGGTTTCCATTCCCTTTGTGGTTTATATTTCTTCACTATGATAAATTTCTCTTGCCAGAACATATCTTGGTTGATTGAAATGAGGAATATAGACAGTTTAAAAAGATTCTTCATTAAAAGATTGCAGTAAGATTTGCATTATATCTCTCACAAATTGTTATATTGTATTCTTATCTTCTGGGGCTCTTCATAATGCTTATTTATGTGTAATACTATAAAATAGAAATACAGTGTAAATAGATGCTATTTAATGAATTACATTATTTATTTATTTAAATTAATATTTTTATGGTGCCAGCAATTGAACTCAGGACTTTGTGCTTGCCTAGCAGGTGCTTAAGCTGCTGAGCTACCTCCCCGGCCCCCCATCATTAATTTTTTAAACATTCTCTGGCTTTTGCTAGAAAGACTATTTTAAGACCTTTTAGTCCTTTATTTTTAGCTACATTCTGTATTCACAGTTCTTTCACTGCATTTTACTACTATGCTTATTTCTGTTTTGTGGTGCTAGGGATTAAACGTAGGAAGTGCTGAGTTCCATCCCTAGCACTGTTCATGTTCGACTTTTGAGAGTTTTAAGTTTCCCAGGTGGACCTTGAACTTGTGATCCTCCTGCCTCAGCCTCCTGAGTAGTGGCAGAACAGGTGTGCACCACCACACCCAGCTGTTTTTTTTTTTTAATGTATTTATTTATTTGTTTGTTTGTTTATTTATTTATTTATTTTGCAGAACCAGGGATCGAACTCAGGAACTTGCACTTTCCAGGCAGGCACTTGTGACCCTGAGCTATCTCCCCAGCCCCGTATTATCTTTGTTTTTAACTTGATGTATATCAAAAAACCTGTACATCATTCAAAGAGTCAATTCACTGCAGGTGTAGAAGAAAAACTAGCGTCCTGGCCAAAGCCCTTCCCAGCCTGGTCTCGCTCCCCAGACCTCGCCTTTCTGGCTAGAGCTCTTGCGAGTCACAGGGCACAGAAAATGACCCGAGCACCTGTTTCTCAGTTCTCCCAAGGATACTGGCCTAGGAACATTTTCTGTGCCTAGGACAGAAGTTAATCTGTTACTGGGAAGCAGCTGCGTGGGGCCAGAGGGTTTGGCTCTCGCTCTGGCAGCTCCAGCCCAGTGCCCTTGATGCTCTTCCCCACTTGCAAGATTTTAAACTCACATATGGCCACCTTCTTCACCAGCGTTTGCCCGGCCAGGCTACTAAAGTTGTTTCAAGGTGCATGTGGGAGTCAGGTTTGCCTTCAGGGACGTGCTGCACTCTTCCCTCTCCTCTGCTCCCCCCAAATTAGTTAACTTTACTTCTCCTGTTTGTGTTTACCTTGTTGTAACTCTGTACATGTGTGTACATTTCCCACTCAGTCAGTACCTCAGTTCTTTTCACATTTCTGCTTTCCCCTCGTCTTACTGTGTACATTCTGCATCTTTCCCTCATCTTCCTGTGTAAGTCATGCCCCTGGGGGCGGGGCTGCCTTGGCTTGTGGTGCTGGGGATTGAACTACAGTCCTTGCACTTGCTTAAGTTTGCCTAAGCAAACACTTTAGTCTGCTGAGTAATTTATCTCACCGGCCCCTGGCGTTTTGTTTTGACAGTTGTATATAAAACTGTTTATGGGCATTTTGTGTTTTAAGTTTCTTAGCCATTTTGAGTTCACCTGTATATAAAGTCCGTACTGAGGTTTGTGTTTTTGCACAAGGATGCCAGATTTTTTGCAGTGCTTCGTGTTGAAGAGACCACTCTTTCTTCATTAAAATTCCTTAGGATCTTTGGGAAAGAGCTTGTGTAAGTCTGCTTCTGGTGTCTTGCTTCGCTGTTCATTCCTTGTTTCTCTAAGGGTGTTCTTTGAAGGTTTCTTCTGCTCCCTAGACTGACTCTTCCAAGACCTTCCTTTTGCTGCCTGGTGTGCTTTATGCTTTCCTTGGTGTGTGTCTTATCCACTCTTTCCCATGTGTGTCCTGGCCACAGTTCAGTGTAAACAGAGAACTGAGCCCTACTGAATGAGGGTGCCGTGCCCTGCTGCCCCAGCACCACACTGTTGTGCGCGCTGCTGCAAGGTTGCTGCTTGCGTTCAAGACACCTGTTTCTGACTTTCTGCTCATTGTTTGGCACCCAGTAGCTTCACTGTAGCCCCTTGGTGTGCATTTCTATGTTTCTAGTGCACGGTGTAATGTGTTCACTGTGTTGTTTTTCATAAGTTTTGGAAAATCTGTATGATCTTTCAAATAAAGTTGTTCCACTTTCTCTTCTCCTTGTGGGACTCCATTCTCATTCTTTTGCCTCTCTCTTAACTGTTTTGTATGTATCTCTTTATTATTAGAACTTTCTTCAGTAGGTCTCGCAGTTGGCTCGATTCTCTCCTAAGTCCGTCATATTTCTTTAACTGGTATTTAAAGTCTCTTCTACTCTAGTCATTTCCCATTTCCCAGAATGAAGAGCTGTGCTGTGGAATTTTCTTCTGGATTACTGTAACCAGTTATTTTCTTTTTAGCTTATTTAACGTGTCTGTCTGTGCTTGAATTTCCTGCAGACATGCAGTGTAATGTTTGGTAGATTGTGTCAACTTGAGTTTAGAAGCTTAATTGAGTTGGCTCAGCCATTCCACACCCTAAGGTATAGAGAAACCACTCTAGGTGACTCATCACTTAAAAGATAGAAAAAGAAAATGAGGAAGGACGGAGGGTTCCATTTTCCGCAGAGGATCTCTGGTCTTCAGATTGAGCGTTGTCTCCTGGCTTCTAGCGCAGACTCTTTGGCTTTCACCTTCAGCCCTGCAACCTTCCGGTGTAGACTCCTCAGCCTCCATTGCAGACCCATCGGCCTCCTCACACAGACTTGCACGAAACACTGCAGTGAGCTCCAGATCACGCACTGATCTCAGTCTCCAGTGTGCAGACACCACCTGCACGCTTCCTTATCCAACCCTGCGGCTGACCATCATAAGCCCATCTTGTGATTTCTCATGCATTTCTATACCTTGTGTTATATCTGTTCCTCTAGTAAAACTCTGATTGATACACATTTTGATAATGGGAATGCCCTCAGAGAGACAGAATATAATTATGGCATTTTAAAAATGGCTGTAGGGGTTCGAGTTAGTTTGGTTAGATGAGACATAAAGATACCATGGTCTCCTGATTCTGTAGAGTATACTGATACTCCTTAGTGTGAGTTATTTACACTAATATGCCATGTAGATCCACTTGATTATCCTAATTCACCGCTTGTGAGATGTCAGGAATTTCGTGATTCTGTACATGGAAATTTTGAATTTCTTTGGCAGAGTAGGCTGGTTGGTCTTAGCCTCACTGGACAAACTTGTGAAGGAAAATAAGAAAGTCATTGATTCTAGTTCCGTCTCCAGACATATAAGAAATCGAAAGTTTCTAAGTGCCCTGAAAGAAAATACCTCTTTTAGCCACAAGGCTGAGATTGCAGAAACCCAAATGCGGTCCCTCGTATTTTGATTGGCTGAACTGCAACCTAAATTCAACATGTAGCCTTGGAAGATATCTGAAGCAAAGGTGAGGACACTGATGAGAAAAGAATGGAATGGGATGGAGATGTGTGGGGGGATCCTGAGAACGCTGAGGATGTTGAGTTCCTAGATGCTGATGAGATTATTTTGCCAGAGGAAGATATTTCCCCACCCACTGTGGCAGAGGCATCACCGCCTCCACCTGCTGTGGTTCTGCGGTATTACTGTTTCCTCATGTATCTGGAGAAACTAATCCTATGTTGAACAATCAGGATAATGCTGAGAGTCCTCAGGACCCACCATCACCACCCTTTTTTGCCTGTAGGCCCATAACCAGGCTTAAATTGCATAAGACTCCTAAGGATGCAGTGTATGATGTGATCTATGAGGAGATATGTTATTCTCCTAAAGCTCTTCTTGGATTTTCTAACTCTTACAAGCATGGGAATGGATTTTATGAGTGGAGTAATGTTGGCAAAAACATACACCTGGGCCAGGCTGAGTTTGTTGATAAGGGCCCATTAAGTAGGGATTCTCAATTTAATGTTGCAGTTCATGGAGTAAAGGAAGGTATTAACAGTTTATTTGGCTGGTTGGCAGAAGTCAAAAGATAGCCCACTGTGAAGGAGTTAGAGATGCCTGTTATTCCATGGTTTACTATTGATGAGGGGATTCAGAGGCTTAGGAAATGGGGATACGGAGTGGGTCTGTCACATTAAATTGCTCCTCCACACTGGAATGATCCAGAAAATGTACCCTTCACCAACACCTTGAGAAACAGGTTTGTGAGGGGAGCACCAGCATCGCTGAAGAGCCTTGTCATTGTTCTTCTCTGTATGCCAGACCTTACACTGGGGACCGCATTTACTCAGGAAGTTTAAGGGCTGTGGCCTTGATTGGATCCTGGAGTGGCAGAGATCAAAGTGGCAGTACTTAATCATCAAAGGCAGACTCACTGTTCTTACCTTAATGAGTAGCAGAAGTAGAGCAATGACCAGAATAATCTGACATGCACAAACCAATGGCATTGGCTGATTAGCCACGATGTTCCCATAGAATGATCAGACATTATGAGGACTACTGGACAGTGGTTCTGAACTGACACTGATTCTAGGGGATCCAAAACATCATCGTGGCTCAGTAGTAAGAATAGGGGCCTTAGGTCCCTTTGGAGAAGGAGCCGCTGTATGTTAAGGGCAATTATATGCAGACCATTGTATCTGGAGACTGGTTTACAGAAATAGGTCTGGTTGGCAAGTTCAGTGGGGTGAACTGTAGTGATTGGTTCTGTCAACTTGGGAAGTTTAAAAGCTTAATTAAATTGGCTCAGCAATCCCACACCCTAAGGATATAAAAGGAAGTGAGGAAGGACAGAGGATGCCATTTCCTTCACTGTGTCTCCTGGCTTCTAGCGCAGACTCCGGCTTCCATCTTGGACCCTTCAGCCTTCCAGTGTAGAGTTTGAATTTGAGTCTTTTAAAAATCTATTTGATTTCAGTTTTTTGTGATCTTCACTAGTTTGATGTTCAGTTGTCCTGTCAAAGCAAGTGAGAGTCCATTAAACTTGGCCTCTTTGTCCTTTTGATTTGTCCCATTAATCACTGAGAAATTTCTGCAGAGTCTCTGGCAAAAGATTCACGCACTTTATTTGGCTTTTCACAAAACTTTTAGTTTTCTGTGTAGTATCTTTATTTGTATGCAGTATGTTTTATGTCATTTGACATGTGGGATTTATAAGTTTTTTCAGCTTTTCATTGTGAATTCTTTGATCCATGAATTATTTATACAAGTGCTTTGAAACTTGTAATAGCTTATGCATGGAAGTGTTATTATTGTTTTCCATAAATAGAGTTCTTCTGTCTAAATTGGAGACTGTTCAAAGAAGTGCTGTTTAATGTAATTTTTCTATTTCCTGTGTTTCCTAGCATGCAAAAGATGGCATAACATGTTTTATTTAGAGAACTAAGCGAAATATATTTTTTATTTTCCAGACATTCAAGAATTGAATTCTGAATAAATCTAGAGGTAGGATGGACAGTTATTTTAAAGCAGCTGTCAGTGACTTGGACAAACTCCTTGATGACTTTGAACAGAACCCAGGTTTGCTGCTTTTCCACTTTTGTCTCTACTAGAATTTTTAAATGTCTGTAATTCACTTATCACAGGTATGGAGTGCTCTTAGCGAAGTTTGATTTCTGTTTTGGTCACATTGTAATCTTCTGAAAAAAGTCCTCCTGTGTTGTTATGTAACGTAATAGTTTAAGAAAGGAGCCTGTAGCCAACAGTAGCAGTCAAGGAACTAGAAGTTGCTTTGCAGATACAAGTTTAGCTATAGGAAGGACCTCCAAACCAACCTCACCTTAAAGCATGGCACAAGTTGAGTTTAAGAGATGTTATTTTCTTCACGTAAAGACAAGGAAACAAGGAGCAGAACAAAACGATTGACAATTCTTTTTAGATTGGATTTATAGTGCAACTGAGTCATAAGTGAAATTTCTGTAACTTCATGAGATCTGTATTCAAGAGTATAAAGCAGAAAATACAATACTTTAAAGCCAAAGAAAGTTTATTTAGCTTAGAAGTCTTAGAAACATACTCTCTTGAAAGTTTTTGTTTGCTTTGGGCATCCTGAATAACTTTGTGTCTCTGTTTTCAACTAGATGAACAAGATTATCTCCAAGATGTTCAGAATGTGCATGATTCTAACAAGTGTTCAGTTTCTTCAGAGTTGGCTCCTTCACAGCCCCCTTCCCTGCTACCGAAGGACCGGCAGTGTGCTCACAGTTATGCCTCCTCAGACACGTGCTATGAAGCAAATGAGATTTCCCTCAGCGAAAAAGCACTTGAGGGACTAACATCTCTGCAAAATGAGAAAAATGTAACAGGACTGGATCTCCTTTCTTCTGTGGATGGTAGTACTTCAGATGACACTCAGCCTTCCTACATGCGATGTAGTAAGCCCGTCTGTGACCTGATAAGTGACACGGGTAACTTGGTTCATCCAACCAACAGCGAAGAAGATATTGAGCAGTTACTGCCAGGTGACTTCACATGTAGTGCAGATTCTTTGACCGGATTGGATTCCTCTGCAGTTTCGAATAGTGTCTCTGTCCCATCAGCAGACTATGGGAGTAGTCCTGTCACAGAAGAGCAGAATAATGTCAGCTCTAAATTAGAGAGTAGAGAAATTGGTGCCAAAGAATTAAATATAAAAGTAGATACAATACTTTCAGACTCTTATAAATACGGTGGACCAGAAAATTTAAAGGATGAAAAGATCTCTAGTCAGTTAGACCCAGTTGTTGACTCCAGTATGACCTCTGTTTTGACTCAACAGAGTTCCAGAATTTGTGATACCAAAGATAAACTACAACACAAGAGCCTGCCTTGTGAATTATTAAAAGATGGTGGCTGTTTGGTGAAACCGGAAGTAGATTTGGTAAAAGATGAAGTGGATGTGACAGTGGCAACCGCCACTGAATGTTTAAAAGAAAGAGGCAGCGTAGATGCTTTGCCTTGTGCAAGTCTTCCAAAAAGTGAAAGTTTGTGCCTAAGTGACTCCAACTCAAGAGATGAAAATATCAAGTTACCTGACTGTTCCTGTCAGGAAGGAAGAAGTGCTGTGTTTATAAAATCATGTGCAAAAGAAGCCTCAAGAAGTTCAGACTTCAGCGATAGTGATGCAGTCCATAGTTCCTCGTCAGCTCTACATGTTTCTGGTGAAGATGCACCCTCCTCTTTGTCCTGTCTTCCGGTACCTGGCTCTCTGTGCAGCTCACTCACTGAAAGTGAAGCACACGGTGATTGCTTACCTCAGCAGGAACCCAGGAATCATACACAAGATACAGGGATGGTGCATGCAGAAACACGGAAAAATAGTGTTCTAGACAGGGAGCCTGTCAGGCAGACGGATCTTATAAAAGAGGAAAAATGTAAAAATACACTTCTTCAGCCATTCCACGAAGAGACGGGGGAAGGAAAGGTAGAATTTGAACAGATGGGAATCGGACCTGAAGCTTTGAGTGGCGCTGATCCCAGCCTTTCCTCCACATCTGCAGAGCCTCAGCTGGAACTCCTGGAGGATGGCGCCCCAGACTATTCTGCCAGTTGTGCTGGTCTCACTCTCTCGGGCAGTGACCTGGATGGGCACGACTTAGACTACTTCAATATTGATGAAGGGATGAAGAGCAGCACACTCATCAGTGATGCTGAGCTCGATGCCTTCTTGTCAGAGCAGTACCTTCAGACCTCTAACTTGACATCTTTTGAAGAAAATGTAAGTGAATCAAGATCTCAGGTGAATCCAGTGGATCTGAAAGACCTGGGTGATGAAACTGTCAGTGATATTTATTTCAGTGCTGAAGCAGGAGCCACCGGAGGAAGTGATAGTATTAATGCGAGTTGTGAAACAGTTGATAAACAGAATACAACAGAA
Source organism: Capromys pilorides (assembly GCA_004027915.1). NCBI lineage: Eukaryota > Metazoa > Chordata > Mammalia > Rodentia > Capromyidae > Capromys > Capromys pilorides. The sequence continues at coordinate 17,079 of PVKN010002796.1, forward strand.
ATGGTCCTTTCTATACAGGAAAAAAGTGAAATTCCCATTGAACAAGGGCTCCTTACCAGCAAATCTGAGACGACAAATGAGCTACCGGTCTGCGATGTTAGCAGCCAGTCGGCGCATGTTGGAGGGGCGAGACCTAAGCAGTTCAGTAACCTTGCGCCACGAGCAAGGATGTCAAAGGAACTCAGTAATAAGCCAGATGCTCCCCCTGTGCCAGAAGGTGAGCCTGACCTGGGAAACGCCATTGTGCCGACCCTGTGTCCTGCCGACCCTGCGGGGGATGCTCAGGCCAGCTTCAACTCTAACTACATTGATATAGACAGCAACTTTGAAAGTGGGTCCAGTTGTTTAAATGCAAGGGAAGATTCTCTGCCTGAGAACACTTGCAAAGAAGGCTTGGTTTTGGGCCAGAAACAACCTACTTGGGTTCCTGATTCAGAAGCTCCAAACTGTATGAACTGCCAAGTCAAATTCACTTTTACAAAAAGGCGACATCACTGCCGAGCATGTGGGAAAGTGAGTTTTAAAAATCGTATCTTCTATTTTTGGTGCTGGGGGTCAGACCTAGGGCCTCACACATAGTAGAAAAGCGCGGTACCCCAGGGGTGCATTCCCAGCCCAGCTCTTTAGTCTTCAAGGCATTTTGGATGAAATCTAATGACAAGAAAGGCTGGGGAACAGAAAGTGATGTTATTGTATTTATAATCATTGTTTTCAACTCATAGTCATCCTGGAAGTATGGTAGTATTCAGCACTACCATGTCCCAGGTTATTTGATAGTTGAGCAAGTGCCGTATTATCATGGGGTATTTGTTCCATGCTGGGAAATGAGGAACTCTTGCTCTTACGTTTTGTGAGATCTAGAATGCCATCCTCACTCTGTTGTGTTAATGAGGCAGTCGTGGATGCTGCCCCTGTGCAGTTCAGGCACAGACGCTTGCCTCTGCCTGGCCAACTGCCTTCCAGCAGTCAGTGGAGGTGGAGGTTGTCTGTAAACTTGAGGACGCCCTCTGTATTCAAGCATTTTTCACTAGTGTGTTGTTTAAGTTCGTTATCATCTTGAACAAAATAATACTTGCAAAAGGTTTGAGTAAAATCTATAGAAAAAGTTAAAATATTAAATTTACACATTGGAAGTTTTTGTTCTCTTTTTAATGAACAGTATTTTAAAGAAATTGTTATCAGAGATATTGTTATAAATCCCAGAATCACATTTTTTAAAAATTTATTTATTTATTTGTTTGCTTGCTTGTTGTGTTTGTTTGTTTCTTTATTTATTTATTTTGTGGCTGGCTCAGCCTGCCCTGGTGGTGGGGCTGGCGCAGCATGTGGTGCCGGGGATCGAACTGCAGTCCCTGCAGTTGCCTGAGCTTTCCTAAGCAGGCGCTTTAGACCACTGAACCATCTCGCCGGCCCCAGAATCACGTTTAAGTGAAAATCATTTCGAATTTTACTTATGGTGATTAGAAAAATACAGTGGTACCGCCACTGATAAACTTAATTTGTGCCATGATTTTGGAAAAGACAGCCACATTGTGTTTATGTGCAAAAGATGGCTACGGTTGTGTTTCTTACCTGATGTAGAGTTTGTAGATAAAAACAATTTCTCCAAATACTTCTGTGTGCAAACCCAATTATTTACAAACTATAGTGTTCATCAACCGAGGCACTACTATAAGTTGTAGAGAAAAGGGGCTTCAATTAGTTAAGGTTACGTTGCTAGTATTGTTTGGTTGTGTGCTTGAAACAGATACAAATGGTATTTTATTCTTTGCAGGTATTCTGTGGCGTCTGTTGTAATAGGAGGTGTAAGCTGCCCTATCTGGAGAAGGAAGCCAGAGTGTGTGTGATCTGCTACGAGACTATTAGCAGAGGTGGGTACTCACTTGACGTGTTTTCGTCCAGTAATTGATTATGTCTTGCAAACGCCTGGATTGTGACGAAGATGAACTTCTCTATTTCCTCAAGGCAAGGACCTAGTGTTGACTTATCTGGCTTAGGTGGGACTCCCAAGGCTTGGTTTCTCTTCTTTTTGTTCCACTCTCACAATTAACACTACCAGTCTGCAGAGGAAGCATTCAGTTTCTGGAGTGGCAGTTCATTACCTTTAACAGGTACAAGTCCTCCCTGCCGCATCCCGTCTGCCCGTTTGTTTTTGTCATCATTATTGTCTTCACCACCATCCACATCGTGGGCTACACGCTTATGAAGTACCTCCCCACAAACTACTCAGTGATGTAGATTAATGGCACGAGAGACGATAGTTCCACCCATGAGAAGTAACCTAGGCTGAAGGAAGATCAGGTGTAGTTGTCTGACTCTGAGCTCATGGGACACCGCCTTGTTGCATGTCTGTCTCCTGTGTCCCTCTGCACTGTTAGTGACCTGTGTCACTTCCCATCACGTCCCCGACCCCTAGCTAGCTTCCATTATCAGCCTGTAGCCCTGGAGTCTCTGCATTCTCCTAGGCTGTGTGTGTGTGTGTGTGTGTGTTGTGTTTCTCTCCAATGTGTTCTTTTAAGTACTTTTCACATTTTCAAAGATTGATTGAAAGCATTATGTGCACCTTTTCTCTTTTAACCAGTCCCATGCATTATTAGCTCAGGCACTTTTTCTTGCTAGTCAGCAGGACACATTCACAGAAATAACCTATTTTTTTCTTCTGAATGAAGATAAATTTTTTTTCATCAGTTCTCCACAAACCTCTGATGTGAGTGTGCTAGCCGAGATGCCTTGCTTTCCTCCCTGGTGTAGATGTGTGCTCTAGAAGATGGCAGAGTGTAGAGCTTTTTACAGTTGTGCCAGCATTGCTCAGAAAACAGAGTTCTGTCTGGTTTTGCACTGGTTCAGGAGCCTCAGAGGTGACTGCTGCTGTGTTTGCGGTGACCTGCAGGAATTGAGGCATTTTAGAGCCAGCGCCCAGATAATCATCTCCCCCACTTAAAAAAATGAACGTAGAGGTGTCATGTATTGTTTGAGTTGACGGGTCAGACTTTTAGATGAGCATAAAGACATATCCTGACTGTAAAGTCCAAGAGGCAAGAAGACATCGTCATTCAAGAAATTCAGGGTAGGTACTTTGGTTTATTAAGTACCTTGTGAAATGAGTTTAGTTATAGCGTTTGTTCATTCTATTTTGTTAGGCTGGAGTTTCATTTGTAGGACTATTTGTAATTTATGCTGTTTGGAAATGGAAGAGGTGACCCAACAGCGCTGTCTGCTGAGAAGAGGAGGGTGATTCAAAGGCTGAGCGACACAGTTCGTGAAGGGACAGCAGGCAGGATTGTTTGTGTAGTGAGTGGCTACTGAGATAGTCATTTTGAGATTGCGTGAGTTTAAAGGAAGCCTGCATGTGAATGCCAGTAGGTAGATTTGGAGTGAGTCAGCGATGCCTTTGATACTTAGAGCTCAAGACGTCTGGGTCCCCTTGGCCAGTGCGAGCCCTTCCCTGCCTGTGTTGTTGCTGGCTCGAGCCCTGGAGAGTGTGGCAGGGAGCTCCCCAGCCGAGAGAGGCTGCCCTGTTCTGTGGGGCTGGTGGGTGAGAGAGGCTGATGCCCTTGATGTAGCTTAAACTGCAGAGGCTGGCAACAGGCCCGTGGCAGGAAGGCGGGCAGTGCCGGGCTCCATGGGAGGCGTGAAGGCGAAGAAAACTGTGTGCTGTGGGAGAAGCACCCTCGGCTGGGCAGCAGGCACTCTTCACCAGGCCCTAGCCGACAGCGATCAGGAAGGAGCAGGCGGCAGAGGGCCGATTCTATTGGGCTCATGGACTACTTTAACAGCTTCACTTTCACTTCCCTTAGGAAGCCCTTCAAGAATTTTCTTCTTTTTTTTCCAGTGCTGGTGCATCTGCGCACTGGACCATTGCCCTACCTCTGAGCCACAGTTTCAGTTCTATTAAAGTATTTTAAACTGAGCAGCCACAAGACAGTGGTTTGTGTCTGACAGAGTCACTCTGTACCGTGCGGGAAACAGACCTGCAGGTCCACAGTAGAAGCAGTCCCGCTAAATAGGGCGCTGTTCTGTAGTGGCTGGAACGCATGCTGAGCATGCTGTGGAAATGATGTGGCAGTGGCTGTCAGAGACCAGCGCTGTCAGAGACCAGCACCGCCAGCCACTGTTCAGAGCAGTGCTAGTCACTCCACAGTGTCTGTGCCTGGTGCTGCTTCTGGTTTCTTTATCCATACAACTTAAAAGATAAAATATTTGTGAGATTTTAGTTTAAAGTTCAAAACCCTCTGAGATTCTGACACTGTTCTTTTCTCTGTCCAGCTCAGGCCTTTGAAAGGATGATGAGTCCCACTGGCTCAGGCCCTCAGACTCATCATCCTGGGGACAGTGCCACCACCCCACCTGTTCAGGAGACCCAGCCAACCAGTATGCCTTCACCTGCAGCTTTGCCCACCTCAGCACTGAAACAGCCAAGCATTGAAGGTAACAGCAAGCAGATAATACGTGCACATGGAAATCGGCTGGTATTGTCAGGGACCAGGCAGGACAGAGAAAACAGACTAAGTCACAGGAGGGACTTGGTGCCGGGAATTGGTACATGCGTGTGTCGGAGGAAAGCAGAGCAGAGAACATGCTCAGGTGTGCCAGCGATGAGCGCCAGAGAAGCGGCACCGTCCCTGGGGTGGAGAGCCAGAAGGACAGAGGGCAGGACTCCTGAGCTTGGACCCAGGTACTCAGGAGACGCTTGATCCTCAGGCCAGGAGGCAGTAGTTGTGGTGTCTCAAGGCTGGGGTCATCCAGGGCTTAGGATCAAACTAGACGGTGTTGTGGTCAGTGCTAGGAGTGCCTGTGCTCCGCAGTGCCTGCTATAGGACTGGCGGGCTGGGCGTGACCACAGCCAGCAGCAGGTGCAGTGCTGGGAGCCGCCTTCCCAGCTCAGCCCACCCTGGGAGCAGCGTTTAGAAGGCGCTGGGCGCTTAGCGATGGGAAATACCAGTGTATCTCCAGTGCTTTGAAAGCTTGTTTCTTTTCTTTCAGTTTTTTATTGAATTATTTTAAATTTATTTTATCGCAATAGTAAGATGTGCTTTAAATCTAAATACTTTTAAATCTTTGAGTTGTATGATGATTTTTTTAAAAAACACTTGCTGCTCATTGAGAGTAATTAAATCTCATTTAAACATTATTGGGGGACTAAAGGCTGTCATGTGCTATAAAATAATGATAAATGTCAACTATCGTCAGATTTGGGTCCTCTGGCAGTTGTTTTGACTTTATCACTTAGTTCATACTTTTCATTGTAACTGAAATGAGTTCACTGAACATGGTTGTGTATCATAGTTGTAAAGGTGAATAAATCTATGTCAAAAATGTATCAACAACCTAAACTAATTTATTAAGATGTTACAAACTCAAGAAAGATACCTTATTAAATGTGTGTGAAGTTTTGCAACTACATTATAAGAACAAAACTTGTTTTGTTTCTCTGATAAATAAATCACATCTTGAATGTGAAGTGATCCCGTTTCCTTTCTTGGTCTTTCTCTCCTTCATTTTTCTCTGTCATCTGCTGTGTTCTGATCTCTGCTTTTGAACACTCTGCCTGATTGCCTACATTTTACTCAACCCCCAGTCCTTGGTCCCAACTCAGCCTCCGTGTCCCTGGGTCTTCAGGTACGGCATCGGCACACTCCTGTTGGTGGAAGGGATCCCACGCCGTGCCTGGCCAGCATGCTTCCTGTGTGTGCGGTTCCTAGAAAAGGCCTCTGCTTACTGTGGCAGACCCCGAAAACCCTCTTCTGTAGGCCGTGGTGGCCCGAGGGTGCAGGCCTTGCCACTGGGTAGCCAAATGCTCTCGGGCACATTTCTTGGCCACTCAGCACCACATCATTGCCATATGCCAGACTGAAGTGATTTATTGTCCCCTGATTCTAGGGCCAGGCTCCAGAGAACAGAAGAGAGTGTGGTTTGCAGATGGTATCCTGCCTAATGGTGAAGTTGCAGATACTACAAAACTGTCATGTGGAAGTAAACGAGGCTCTGAAGACTGTAGTCCTCCCTTTCCGGATGTGCCCATGGTAGGGAACAGAGGTCCCTCATTAGTGAGAGCAGTCACCATGTGGACAGTCCCTCACACGACTGAGTGTGTGCCTGTGTTTTGGGTACTGTGGGTCTCCTAATGGAAGAAACATATAGACGGGCCTTACCTTGTGCTCTGTGGACGTCGTGTCATTTGCTGTGGCAACCCTGCACAGAAAGTCCACTGGCACCACTTTTCCAAGTCAGGCGATTGTTAGTGTTTTATAATTGGGCTGTGCAGATGTAAAACTACTGTATAGTCAGTAGACCACAGGAGAGTGTAAACATAACCTTTACATGTGCTGGGAAACTCATGCGACGTGACTTCCTCACTGCAGCCATCCGGAACTGAACCCAGTATCTGTAGGAATGTATTGCTGATGCAGTGAATATTGTTTCAATTTCCCTCTTTTTTTGTTTTTTATTTTAGTTTAAGGCAATGACTTTTCAAACTTTTTGATCTCAGAATTCCCTTATACGCCCTTATTCCTTTTAAAAAAAGACATTGAAGCCCTCTAAGAACTAAAGATTATGTATGTAGATTATCCTAGTTGGTAATTATTACTTGTATATTTAAAATTAAAATTGAAAAAATTAAAAATTAGTTGTTCAATTAAAAAGTAAACCCATTATGTTGAGGAGATAGCTCAGGGGTCTAAGTGCCTGCCTGACAGGTATAAAAATCCAGGTTTAATCCCTAGTACCACGTGTCATACCAGCCCTGGAATCCCGAGTGTGCTGTGTCAGCCACCAAGACCAGGCGTGGTGGTACACGTCTGGAATCCCAACGCTGGGGAGGCTGAGACAGGAGGATCACTACGAGTCCAAGCTGTAAAGCAAGACCCTGTAACAAATAAATACATAAAAGATTTTTTAAAAACCCATAACAGTAGAAATAATATTTTTAGGAAAAATAATATTTTTAAAATCAAAGTAGTAACAATGGCATTGTTTTATGTTTTTGCAGATTATTTTTCTCTTTTTGTGATATTGAGGATTAAACCCAGGCCCTCAAGCATGCTGGGCTACAGCCTTAACCCTTGTGTCTTCAGCGTGTGACATAGTGGAAGGCAGAGGCTCACAGTCTCACAGTGGATTCTACACTTAGTGTTTTAGCATGTTTTTATTATATGAGGAAAATGTGAGGGTCCCAGTGGTTCTCTGAAAAGATCTTGAGGACCCAGAGATCCCCATTTGTGAACCTGCTCTGATTTTTATGTGTGTCTGATGAAAAAGATGTACTTGACTGTGAAGATGGACATTTTATAATTGAATGGCGAGCATAAGCTGATGTAATTTGTTATTGTGTGTTTTACAGACAGTAAGTACATTGGGTGATGCCCTTTCTACCACAGTGGAGAAACCAGATGATGTGCCCGGAGATACTGCAAGAAGTGAGAGCTTTGGGAGTCCTGTTTCCTGTGCTCCGTCTGTGGAAAAAGTGCCCACGAGCCTGGGAACTGATGGGTTACCTGCTTCTGCTTCTCTTGCCCCGGCCGATGAGGTCTTTGCGGAAATTCAGGTGCCATCCAGTTCTCTGGGGGACACAGAGAACAGCATCTTGCCCGTGGCTGGTGCTTCGGATTACAGGCTTCTGTGTTATGTGGGCGAGCACTTTGGCGGGAAGGTCAGCCTCCTACCTGACGACGAGGACAACTTGCCCCCCCTGCTGGGCGCTTCTGGAGAACAGGGCTCAGGTAGGAGAGCAGCGACTTTCAATTTAAAGAGTGCTTTTAGGAAGAGGGGTGATGGATGTGCCTGCAAAGGGTTTTATAGCTCAGATAATTGTATTATAGTCTGTCCTAGGGCTTATGACTTTATTTTATAATAAGTTATTATGTAAAAGCAAACTCTATAAAGGATTTGAACTTTTGTGATTCATTGCATCTGTGCCCATAGTATACATTGAGTCAAAACCCAACACGGCAGGAAACATAGACTTTCAGAAATGTTCCCATTATATTAGCAAGTTGATTCTGTCTTTTTCTGAAGAAGAGGAATATCCCAAGAGAAAGGCTGTTGACAAACACTAGAAATTTTAGCCAGGCATGGCAGTACATAACGGTGACCCGGCACCTGGGAGGCTGAAGCTGGAGAATTACAAGTTCAAGCCCAGCCTGGGCAACTTAGCAAAACTCTTTCAAAATTTAAAAAAAAAAAAAAAAACCTCGAGATGTAGCTCAGCATGGAGGCCCTGGATCCAGTTGCTAGTACCACTAGAAAAGGCAGGGGGCAGGGGATTTTTGATTCCTCATAGCGGCTGAATTCTTTAAGCTGAAGATTGTGTGGCCAGCTGTCACCTAGAGTGGTCCCTGGGATGGACGCCTGCCATGCCTGGCCTTGCACTGCATCCCGGTGCTGCCATTGGCCCCCTGTGTGGAATTAACGCTAGCAGTGGCGCTTGGCGTCTCTCCTCTCTCGGGAGGGGCTGGTTTATGAGCTCAGTATCCTGACCGAAGCCCCTGAAGCTTCATTCTTTGCGTACTGATTGCCATGCTCTTATTTTTTGTGGTTTTCTTACCGCCTGTCACTGATGCAGACATGTCTCAGTCAGCCACGTATATATCTTGGGTCTAGGTTGTTATGGGTTTGTCAGTTTTAGAAGTTAGAATTGGAGTGACCTAACAAAGTAGAATCTACTTTTTGTTTTTGTTTTGCGGTACCGGGGATTGAACTCAGGACCCTGCCCTTGCCAGGCAAGCGCTTAACTATTGAGCTATCTCCCCAGCCCAGAATCGACTTTTGACAGAAGTGTTTTAAAGCTTGACAGTGCTGTTCCATCCTCAGCACCACATGCTGTGCCCCTGGGTGCGCTGACACCAAGACCCGGCATGCCTTTAATTCCAGAACTGGGGAGGCTGAAAACAGGAGGATCACCATGAGTCCAAGCTATGTAGTGAGACTATAAAAAATGCATAAGAAAGTAGGAAAGGAAGGAAGGAAGGAAAGAAGGAAAAGGAAAGAAGGAAGGAAGGAAGGAAACAAGCTAGCTTGATGGTGCTTACATTTTATAATTGTGCTATTTAATCAGTATGTTTTGTGTATCTAGTATATATGATGTATTTTACATGCATGTTTTATAGTGTTAAAATCTGTGCTGGATAGGAAAGTTAAGAATGAATAAATAACAGTTAAACAGAATATTAGTTGACTTTAGAAAGCATGTTTGTTTTTGTTTTTAAACTCAGTCGGGCTCTTGGTACATGAGCGTAGGGTTTCATTTCACCGCGAGCATATGTGCATGTGCTAAGCCCAGGTGACATTTCTCTTCCGTGCAGTGCCTGTGGTAGAAGAGCACCCCTCTCCTGAGCAGGTTAGCTCCCTTCTGCAGAGCGAAGGGTCTCCTCCTGCCACCTTCGTGTTGAATGCCAACCTGCTTGTGAATGTCAGATTAGTATTTTGTAAGTAATGACTTATCTTTTTTTGCTTAATTGGTAAGCAGGATTTTTAAAGTAATTATGTCTTCAAGTTAGAGTTTGACTGGCCAAATAGACTACCAATCCATTTTGCAAGTATGTTGTGTATTCAGTGGGACTTGAATGTGCAGATTCACAGTAGCAACCTGAGTTCAGACCACAGGTTTACAGCTGAAGTGTATTCAATGCATATTGTACAGTTGAGTATTTCTTGCAGCTTTTAGATAAATTGAGCTTTGGTAAATGAGATGTGCAATAATTGGGTCTTAGAAATAATAAAAACAGTAAGTGCCATGTGCCTTAATTAAAAGTAGGGAAATAATCTTTTTTGTCTGTTTTGTGGGGTCGGGGTTTGAACTCCTGACCTTGCGCTTGCCAGGCAGGCACTGGTGCCACGGAGCTATCTCCCCAGCCCCGGGAAGTAATCTTTACTACTCAAATGCATTTATAAACTTTGCCTTCTCTGCATAAATGAAGTATTTTTTAACAAACTAAATTTGGCATATTAGTGTATCTTTACCGTATAAGATAGTCTTTTTTTTTTTTTTGTGGGAACGTGGTTCAAACTCACGACCTTGCACTTCCCAGGCAGGCACTTGTGCCACGGAGCTATCTTCCCGGCCCCAAGATAGTCTTTTTTGTCTTTTTCTTAGGTGAGTCTTACACAGTTTAGTTTAAGGTTATTATAAGCAGAATTTTGGGAAAGTAAGGGATTGAGAAGTGCTTTATGCAGAAATGATGTTTAATTTCTTCAACAGAAGTTGGCACTTACAGTCGTATGCTTTTATTGCTCAGACTCCTCAGATAAATATTGGTACTTCTCAACCAATGGATTGCATGGCTTGGGACAGGCAGAGATTATCATTCTGTTGTTGTGTTTCCCAAATGAAGACAGAGTTCCCAAGGACATTTTCCGGCTGTTCCTCTCCATATACGAGGACGCACACAAAGGTATAGCGCTTCACTTGGAACCTGCAGAGGAGGGTTGGATGCATCCCGGGTGCGCGCTTCTAGTCTGCTCCCTGCGCTGCTGATGCTTCTGTGAGGAGAGTTCAGATACCTTAAAGGGGTTGATCATCATTTTTAGTCCCCTTTTAAACTAGCATTTTGTGTAATTAGTGGGTATACAGATTTTTTTTTTAAATTTTAAAAATGAGAATGCATTTATCTCCTTAATTTTTAAATATATCTATATGCTGTTCTTGCCATCTGTACCAGATGGGGGCATATGATAATTTTTCTTATCATGCAGGAAAGAGGAAAATTTAAAGGCATCTATGGTTGGAAGCATTTGCAAATTTTTATTTGCAGTCCCCAGTATTCAGGAGTAACTGAGTTCTGTACACAGAATATATTCAATAGATGCATCTTTAAAAGTGATAATAAGGGCCTGGGAGATGGCTTGGCCATCTGAGTGTCTGCCTGGAAAGTGCAAGGACCTGGGTTCAGTCCCTGGTGCTGCATGTGATGTTGGCCCCGCGCCAGGCCAGCTATTGAAACCAGGTGGGTGGTGCACACCTGTAATCCCAGCACTGGGGCATCTGAGGCAGGGGGACACTGTGAGTCTGAGCTGCATAGGAAGACCTATATCAAATAAAAAAATAAATAAATCTTTTGTTTGTGTGTGGAACCGGGGATTGATCTCAGGCCCTTGTGCTTGCCAGGCAAGCACTTACTCTACTGAGATATCTCCCTAGCCCAATAAATCTTTTTTTTTAATGTAAAAATAAGAAAATAAAATGGTGCATTGCCTTTGGTTTGTAAACCAAAGGCTTGGGGCATCATGAATTGTGCATGCGCACGCAAAGTCTTACTACATAGCTCAGACGTGTAGTGATCCTCCTGTTTTCAGCCTCCCTAATGCTGGGATTACAGGTGTACGCCACCATGCCTGAGCTCCATTGCCGGCTTAGCACACCCACAGGCAGGGCCAACATGACATGCTGTGCCAGGAATTGAACTCTGGCGCCTGCACTTACCTAAGCAAGTGCTTAGTCAGCTGAGCTATCTCACTGGCCCTGACATCATGGATTTCATTGGGGTGAAATTGAAACATTTCATTAAAACAATAATAAAAACTTAAAATCTTTTTATTTTATTTCCAGGAAAATACATAGAAAATCTGGACAGCATCACCTTCACGGAGAGTTTCCTTGGCAGCAAAGATCATGGAGGTTTCCTGTTTATTACACCCACCATGCAGAAGCTGGATGGTCTTCCCGTGCCCAGCAACCCCTTCCTGTGTGGGATTCTTGTCCAGAAACCGGAAGTTCCCTGGGCAAAGGTTTTTCCTATACGTTTAATGTTGAGATTGGGTGTGGAATATAAAGGTAAGTTCTAGAATAAGTTGATTATTTCATGTATACTGAATGTAAAGTAAGGATTTTAGGAAAATTATGAAAATATAATTTTACCAGATTAACTAAATTATGTTAACTCAGTGTATTTTGGTTTTTCTTGATTGCTTGGGGCATTGGTCTCCAGGGCAGTGTTGCATGTTGTGAAGAAAACAAAGACCCAAAATGAAAAAGAAAATTTGGAGCACTTTTTTAGCTGAGCTCAGCAGCGGCACTCTCCCAGTAAAATCGAAGAGAATGCACGCCAAGCAACTATAGGGCGGGGTATTTAAGGCTAAAACCACAAGTTGGGTAGAGGGAAGGTACAGAGTTTCAATCAAATAAGGGAAAGAACAGAACTCAGACCAAATAAGGGCAAAGACAGAGTTTGTGCTGGGGCAGGAGAGCTTGTGTCAACTAGGGCAAGGGTTAAGTCAATTCTCAGTTTGAGTGTTGGGACACCTGGGGTCCCATCCTGTCTCTAAAAGGCTTAGCACATTCCATAGTTTAGGGTTAAGTGGGGTGAGCCTGAGGACAAGCTGCTCATAAAATAGTACAAGATGGAGTCGTTCAAGTTAGCTTGTAACAGGCACCACACTACTAGGTTGTGTCCTCGCTGGTTTCTAAGACTAGGTCCTCCCTTTCAGCCGGAACCACCATCTTCCAGTAATTTGCCAAAACGACTAACACAAAGGGCAAGAGAAGGGGAACCCGGTATATGTGCTCCAGGCCTTTTAGAAAACATGGGGTGGTTCCTTTGGCCACGTACATGTGAATCTACAGAAAGGGTGATAATGTAGACATCAAGGGAGTGGGTACTGTGCAAAAAGGAATGCCTCACAGATGTTACCATGGCAAAACCGGAAGAATCTACAATGCTACCCAGCATGCCGTTGGCATTGTTGTAAACAAGCAAGTTAAGGGCAAGATATTTGCCAAGAGGATTAATGTGCATATTGAGCATATTAAACATTGAAATGTGTCAAGGAAAATGATCACAAAAAGAAAGAAGCCAGAGAGAAAGGTACCTGGGTTCAACTGAAGCGCCAGCCTGCCCATCCCAGAGAAGCACACTTTGTGAGGACCAATGTGAAGGAGCCTGAGTTGTTGGAACCTATTCCCTATGAATTCATGGCATAAACTGGGGATGTTGCTCTGCCATTCACCACGTAATTGGCAGCTTAAGTGTTCTAGGTCCTATATAAAAATAAAATCGTCCTGTGTCGTAAGGGTGGTTTTCTTAGTTGAAGAGGGATGTGGTGCCGCCTTATCTCAGAAATATTTTCAGCAGATTTTCACTGTATCTAGTAATTGTGTCTTCAGTATTTTTCTTGCTAGAAGGTATTGCTGAGGTATTGTGCAGATGTATACCCAAATATTCAAATACTAATAAAATATTTATATTGGCTTGAAGATCCTGTAAATCACCATGGGGAAAAGATGTATCCAAATAAATGGAAGTCACTTCAGAAACAAATGTTAAGTCCATTTCAGTTAAATAAATTGTTTGTTTCTGGTTTATTTTATTTACAGGGTCTCACTATGTAGTTCAGGCTGGCCTTGAACTCACTTTCTTAGGCCCAGACTGGTCTTGAACTCACACCGATCCTCCTGCCTCAGCCCTCCGAGTGCTGGGACTACAGGCGTGTACCACCATGCACAGCTTGTAAATGATTGTTCCTAAATCATTTCTAGTCTTAATCGTTTTTGGAATTCCTATGTAGGTTTATCCCTGGCCTTTAACTCTTTTTTTTGATACCAGTGAATGAAACTCATGACCTTGTGCTTGACAGCCAGGCACTATGCCCTTGATCTATATCTCAGGCCTATCCCTGGCCTTTAGAAGAAGTAATAATAATGTGTTGCCTGTGCAATACATAAGATGTAAAAATAATTATTTCAGGGTGGGCAGTTTAAGTGGAAGAATTAAATTCCTCTATCAAATTTTATTAAAATGTATAATTTTGTTGATAGGCATTCCTTGCCATTTAGAATTTAAGCACCTAATTCTGTAAACTTGTGTGAAAAAGAACAACCCAGGTTTTTTTCTGTATAAACCAAAGAGATGAACACATTTTATTCTATGCTGTTTCCTCCTTTCAGCCTAATCTTTGTTTTTGATCATAATTCTTGAAGGCTATTTCTTAGGTGCAATTTTTATGGACAAGGAGGGCAAGCAAAGCCGCTTATCATGGCCAACCTCTCGTCCACTGGCGCTTAGGGATAGCATGCCTGGTTCCCTCACACAGAAGGTTGAGAAACCCAGGGGCAGCAGGCGGGGCGTCCCCAGAGGATACAGGGGTCAGACAGAGCCGCCAGTGCTGTTGAGAGGTGGTGAGGGAGAACTGTTGGCCCCCTGTGGAGAGGCTCTTCCCTGCTGTTCTCCCTGTTCTTTGTATTCTGCTGTGTGTGGCTCTCCCACCTCTTTAGAGCAACCTGGATTTTGTTACAGAGGCAATGTGGAAAAGCTAACAGCAAGAGGCCGAAACTAACTACCTCAGATCAGTACCTTCCAACGTGGGTGCTCTGTACTTGGCACTGAGGCGACTTGATTGGAATCTCCTGAACTGTAGGATTAGACGGCTGCTAGGGTGGCGTGTGGCACCCACAGTATGTCTTCCCAAGCTGAGATCTCTTGAGCACAGTGTTTCAAATGAAATCACCCAGGACAGTTTGCAAAGGATGCTCCCCGTTGGTCAAGGGTGAGCTGCAAGTTGGTGTTCCCGTGAGCACGCCTTCCTCACTCTAACACCTTTTAAAGCTGCATTCATGCCTTATGTTTTTTTCCAGTATAGGCTTTCTGCCCTCCAAATAATTTAGTCTTTAAAATTGTAAAATGTGTGTGCTGGCAAGGATGAGCTTGCCCTGACTTGAGTCTGTAAGCTTGGTAGTGTCGGGGATGTGATGTTTCTCAGACCTGTGGGCAGCGTGTGGGTAGTGGACACCGGCAAGGCTGATGTCTGTGACTTCAGCTGAGAACGGATGCCCTGGGCCGTGGCCTGCCTACCTGTCCCACCTCTCTCCTTTCGGTGCCCACTGCACGCCACGCGAGCAGGGTGGCCCTGCTCTCAGGGCTCAGGCCCAACAGTGCCCTCCCGGAAGGGAAGGTGCGCAGCCTCCGCCTCCTGGTTAACTCAGCCATTGCGAGAAAATGTGTCAGTTTCTGTGTGGCGGCCTTCCCATCTATAAAAGAGCATCATATGGAGCACCAACCCTCCGGGTTGCTGTAGGTTGACATCCGCTAGAGGGTGTAAGGTTTAGGGTTAGGGCTCCGGGCTCAGCACAGCCTGTGACACCTGCAGCTGGAGAAACAGTCCTCTCCCTTGCCCTGGGACCCGACTGGGTGCTACTCACTTGTAACATCTGCCTGAAAGATGAGATTTAAGGTGAGAACTGAAGACGTCCTCACCTTCCTTGGTAATAACCAGGTTTTCTTTCTTATGTGTAGCATATCCTGCTCCTCTAACGAGTGTCAGAGGCCGAAAACCTCTGTTTGGAGAAATAGGACATACTATTATGAATTTGCTTGTTGTAAGTAATTGACTGTTTTATTAAGTATTTTTACACTGTTATGTTTTAAAATTATTTACCAAATTTCACAGGATATTTTCCTGTTTCATTTGGGCATGTTTAATACAATGGCAGCTTATTACAGTTCATCCTAGTCCACTTAAATGGGCTGCTTTGATGAGCTGCTGCTTTTAGAACATAGTAGCTCCTCATTTATTTTACCTGATTCTATTTACCTTTTGATGAGTTCTGCTGCAGTTCTTAGGTATTTAGATAATGCGAGACCTCTGTGTAGACCTGTAACATGAGTAGAAGTGTTATTTTAAGTCAGTTTTGTGGTTTTGAGCAAATTATGGCTTTGGTTTCTTCATTTGTGGTTGAGGGTTGATTGAGGAAGTTCCCTGCCACCTATAATCCATGTAATTTTATCTGTTAACTATTTATCTGTTACTCTGGAAGAAACTAAGTGAGCTTGTTTATTTTTCTTTGTCCCCATCTAGTTTTCTCCCTCTCAGCTTTCTGTTCCTGTGACAGACTACCTGAGACAGTCTGTAAGGAGGGAGGCTTGCTTTGGGCTCGTGGCTTAGGGTTTTCAGAAATGGCCGCTTGGCCCCATGCTTGAAGCCCATGAGGCCCATGGCCCATTATGTATGTCAGGCACATAGTAGGGGCAGCCTGTTTTCCTTTCAGAGAAGCAGAGAGCTGCGAGCGGAAGTCCACCATCCCCTCATGGGCATCCCTAAAACCTCGGCTCCTTCCGCCAGGTCCCCAAGGCCCATCACCTCCCGTAGGCCCCTTGCTTGGACCAAGCCTCGGCACAGGCCTCGGGCCAGGTAGCCCGCCTGTGGTGCAGACCACATCTGCCCCTGGAGATCTGTGCCTGGAAGGGAGCGGCCCTGAGGCTTCCGGGTACCCAGGAGCGGACTGCTTCGTGCTGCTGGGAGGTAGCTGGTGGGGAGGGCTATGCTGCAGCTGGCTTTCCTGTGAACTTTGAGCTCTCAGTCAAATGCCTTAAAATAAGAAAAATTTTTAAAAAATGATGGATACCGAATATTTATGAATAGTAGCTTAAGGTTCATGAATTGTGATTCTTTTATGTAGGATCTTCGAAACTACCAGTATACATTGCATACCATAGATCAGCTGTTGATTCACATGGAAATGGGGAAGAGTTGTATAAAAATACCTAGGAAAAAATACAGTGATGTAAGTATCATTATTAGGTTTTTAAAGACAGATGTTAAGAATTAAAAGTTTTATAGAATTGGGTCAAATTTCATTTTTGATTTTGAACTGGGGTCACAAATAATGTTTTTGAAATATTAGAATTTGTTTAATCATACGTTTACCATCTTTTTCCTTATTGCTTTATCTGGTAATGGAAGCAATGTTATTTTTAAAAGACCACTGAAATTGTTTCCAGGTGCTGAAGGTGCTGAATTCTTCTAACGAGCACGTCATCAGCATCGGTGCGAGCTTCAGTGCTGAGGCGGATTCCCACCTGGTCTGCGTGCAGAGAGACGGTGTCTATCACACACAGGCCAGCAGTGTCCCTGGCCACCCGAGGAGAGGTAAGCCCGCCTCCTGCACTGCCTGACAGGTTCCTAACCGGAGTGGGCAGTGTTCACTGCTGGCTGAGTTCCCGCTCAGTGTCTGTTGCAGTCAGGGTTTGCAAGGAATCAACTTAATAGAGGACACGTACTTTATGACATTACTTTATCATAGTCACCAAAAGAATCAAATACAAAGAGGCTGCAGGAAGTCTGCACACACACTGGAGACCCAAAAACTCCAGCTGAGGGCCCGGATCCCTCGGCAGTGTCCTCCGTGAGTCCAGCTGAAGACCTAACAGCCCGTGACAGAGCCTCGTGCAGGCCTGTGTCAGGATTTGCACTGCGAAGGTCCAAAGATCAGTGGCAGAAGCTGGAAAGTCTGTGCCTGCAGGATAAAGGATCCATGCCAGCAGGCTGAGAGATCTGCACTGGCGCCAGGAGGCAGCGCTCAAACAGAGCTCCCCAAAAAAGTACCGCAGCCATCCTCAGTGACAACAAGGTCCCAGGCTCCTCCAGCCATGGGAACAGCCAAGTCCAGATCAGGAAAGCCGGCATGAGAGGCTTCTCCGCAGTGCGCTGAATTCCCCTCTGGAGCCAGGAAGCGGTGCGCAGGGTGAAGAGCAGCGCTCTCCAGAGTGCGCCGCAGCCATTCGCAGCAGCGAGGTCCTGAGCTCCTTGGACAGGGAGAGCAGCCACATTCATTGGGAAAGCCAGAAGGACAAGCCAGTCCAGGCGCACCAGCAGCTCCCCACTGCTTCTCTCCTCCCGCTCTCCTCTGACGCTGTTAGCAGCGATCCTCAGGCAGACCTCCCGCACCCAGCACCAAGCTGACTCGGGTGAGCTAGGTGCGACACTTGCCCAGCGGTTCAGTCCACCGTGGTCACCTGAAACGTCAGCTGCACACAAAGCTGCCAAGGCTGCTACTTGCCGTGCTGTCCTCTGGCTTTGCTGGCTTCTAGGCTGTGGGCCACGTCCCCCTGGCTGTCCCTGTGTCCAGAACATGTGTGGCACAGATGTACTTGGAGGGATTTCTGTCTGGAATGCAGTGTGTACACATTGTGAGGTCTGCTGCACCCCACTCAGATGGAGGAGCAGGGCATAAAGGAGTAGCTGGAGAGGAGAAGCCGAGGTGTTAGGAGCAGCATCCGGGTGCCTTTTCACACAGCACTGAGCCAGTGGCCTCTGGCAGCCACAGCCTCGCAGGAGCGGCCTCCAAGCCTGAAGCAGGAGGGAAGTGTGTACCAGTGGGTCTTCATGGCGGCTAGTAAGGTTCCCTCTGTTATGGAGCTGGCATATGCTCGTCCATGGAAGCAGCAAGAGCAGCCCAACGATGGTGTTTATTTTCTTCTTAACACTTTGGTGTTGAGTAGATTGTTTTATGCTAGTTGTTTACCTTTATATTGTGCTCGTTTCATCATTAAAATTTAATAATAAAATTAAAAAAGTGAGCTCAAGGCCAGCCTGAACTGCATAGTGAGACCCTGTCTCAAAAAGACAAAATAATAATAATAATAATAATAATAATAAATTAATATTTAAATTAATGTTTAATATTTATTATTTATTTAAGTAGGTGTTTGTTTATTTGGTAAGATTCAAAAGGTTTAACTGTGTTTAACCTTTTCTGTGACCCCCAGCCATTCTCTCCTCTCCTACAGACAGCATGCACAAATGCATCAGCTCTTGCTCTCACTGGTGAAGCTTTTATTTTATTTTTGGTTTGTTTGTTTCTTGAGACAGGGTCTTGCTATGTAGCCCAGAAAGGCCTTGAATTCACCATGTCTTCCACATTGGCCTTGAGCTCACAGTGACCCTCCTGCCTCAGCCTCCTGAGTGCTAGGAGTATAGGAGTGGCCATCATGCCTGACATCTCACTAGATATGAAATGATACTGGTTCCCCTGTGTGCCGTGCTTATTTTGTTGTTGAAACACAACTTGAAGATGATTCTGTGGTGGTAAAGAATTTTCACGTAACTTTCCATTTTCTGTGTATCTGTTGTCTAACGGATGGATATTAATAGACTCAAGTTGTTAGCAATCCTAGGTTGTTTATTAAAATCCTCAGTGAGTAGCCTTGTTACATGCCATTTCTTGCACTGAGGTCCTGTTTAGTGGTGACTTTAATGAGCAACTGTCCAGTCAGGGCTCCAAGAGTCCTAAGGTAGGCATACAGCAGCAGCACCCCACACCCTACTGACACAGGCACAAACGTTTGAAACAGTATTAGACATTAGTGTTGAATTATTTTTATGTAGTATTTTTATTTGATTTGGTTTTTGTTGGATTTCTGGTTTATTGTGAGCAAAGAATTTATGAGTACTTAAATGTAGGTGTTCTATATTCTGAATTCAATCGCATGTAAAACAAAGCAGGCAGCCAAACACCTGCTAACTGTCGGCTTTTGTCCTCAGTGACAGGTGCGAGTTTTGTGGTGTTCAGTGGCGCTCTGAAGCCGTCTTCGGGATTTCTTGCCAAGTCCAGCATTGTGGAAGGTATGAGCTTCGTCTTTAACACTGCTGTAACATGAAGCTGATTTTCTGTTAGGTGCACAAGAGAATGCGCGGGCACTGTGGAGAGCCACGCCCACACTCACGCGAGGTCAATGCCCACCTGGCTCCGCCCTGCCCGGGAAGCTGCTGCCCACTGGATCCTCACTGGCAGCGTCCTGCTGGCTCTTTCCTATGTGTAGATACACTAATGCAGTGTGTGCCTCCATATGCTTATGTGTGGGGTTCATGAAAAGGACGTACACCATGTTGCCATGGGAAATTAGCATTTTCACACATTATATATATTGTTAAAATTTATAAGGTTGCGGACAACGCCTATCCAGCGAGCACAAGGTCCTGAGTTCAATTCCCAGTACCAAATAAATAAGTGAATAAAATAAATCTATGCAGATTGCTTCAGCTATAGCATGTTCTTTTTTGTGTCTCTTTTTGAGATGGTCTTGCTATGCAGTTTAGGCTGGCCTTAAGCTCACTTTTTGTAGCCCAGGCTAGTCTCAAACTCGCACTGATCCTCCTGCTTCAGCCTCCCATGTTCTGGGATTACAGGCATGTGCCACCACAGCCCAGCAGCTTGTTAATTTTTATTGCTATTAAATATTTTGTGAATGTATGACAATTTGTTCATCTCCTGATTGTCAACTTCTGGGTTGTTTCTTGATTTTGTTACAAACAGTTGTAATAATGATATTCTTACCCATGTGTGAACTCTGGGCTGCTTAGAATAGTTAGTAGTGCCCTCCAGGCTGCTGTTGCTGCCCGTAACAGTCCTATCACGCGCTCTGTCCTGTGGCTGCTAGCACCCCAGGGTGTGTTCACCACAAGCATCTTATGGTTCATCTGTTGGTGGCCAGCCCGGTGACTTCTCATCTTGGCTCTGAGGAATGGCGCTGCAGTGAAGGCTGGCATGCGAGTGTCTCTGGTGTGGTTACACGGTTGCTTCTCTTGGCGGTCTCCCCGCAGTGAGGTAAATGGGCCATGCAGCATTTATTTTTGAGGAAGCTCCCGTTGGTGCTGTCATCTGCCCGCAGGACGTCACTGATTTGCATTCTTGCCGGCAGTGTGTGAGTGCTCCCCTTCAGTCACAGTCTTGCTAGATTTTTTTAATGTTTATTTTTTATTTTTCTGATCATAGCCGTTATGGGGTGAGATAATGCTTTAAGATGGATTGATTTGCATGCCTTTGGTGATTAGTGATGTTGGACTTGCCTTTGGTGATTAGTGATGTTGGACTTCTTTCATATGCAGTTGGCCATTCGTGTACCTATAGCAGCCTTTTTAAGAAGTTCGGGTCATTTGCCTATTAGGTAATTGAATTGTTTTTTACTGTTGTGGGTCTTCAGTTCCTTGGATGTTCTGGGTGTTAACCCATTGGTGGTGGATGGGTGGTTTGCAGATATTTTCTCCCATTCTGCAGGCTGGGTCTTGGCTCTGCTGACTTTCCATTGCAGTACTGCCATTGATAATTGTTTCTTTTTACTTTTGTTACTTGTGCTTTTACTTTGTATCCAAAAAATTAATACCTATGCCGAAATTTTGAAGTGTCTCTCCTGTGTTTTCTTCTGATAGTTCAATAATTTGAGGTTGTACATGTAGGTCTCTGACCCACTTTGAATGGATTTTTGTACATGGTGACAAGGATCTAGTTTTAATCATTTGCATGTGGACATCCAGTCTTCCCAGCACCATTTACTGAAGCGACTGTCCTTTCTTTGGTATCCATTTTTGGCACCTCTGCTGGAGATCTTACGGCTGTAGATGGATGGGCATCTGAATTTTCTCTTCTGTTCCGTTGGTGCTTGTTTGATGCCAGTCCTGTGCCATTTGGGTTACTGTACCACTGTGGTGTGTATAAAGATCAGATACGCGAGACCTTCAGTCTTGTTCTTTTTGCTCAAGATTGTTTTGGCTGTTTAGAGTACTTTATAGTTCCGTGGAAGTTTTAGGATTTTGCTGTTTCTGTGAAGAATGGCATTGGTATTTGGAGAGGAATTACATTCAATCTATAAATTGCTTTGGTTACTAGGGTCATTTAACAGTAGTAATTCTGATTTACTGGCATGTAGCTCAGTAGGAGAGCGTGAGACCTTGGGGTCAATCCTCGAATATTGCACTAATAGTAATTTCATGAATACGGCTGTGTTCTCATTTTCCTGTGCCCCTCGGCTTCTTTCCCCAGTGTTGTGTAATCTGAATTGCAGCTTTTGTTGTTGTTCCTACTCTGAGTAGAAATGCTCCCTGACTTCCTGCCCAGCGGCCTGCTCTTGGTCTATGGAAATGCCACGGATCGCTGTGCCTTCCTTCGTGTTCTGCAGCCTTCCCGGAGCTGCTGATCCTGACGGTGTGGGTGCATCCTTAATGTTCCTGTCCGCATAAAATCATCTCTTCTGCTGCTTGGGACACTCAGACTTTGTCCTCTCCTATTGCAGTGCCCTTTCTTCTCTCTACTTGATGCTCTGGCTAAAACTTGTAGTACTGTTTTCAGAGTGACAGAGGTGGACTCACAGCCTGTTTCTGCCTGAGAGACACTGGATGTTAGCTGTGGCCTGGCCATAGATGGCCTCTCCTGTGGTGAGATCCGTTCTTTCTCGGCCTAGTTCACTGAGAGTTGTAGCATGAAAGAGTGCTGCATTTTATCAAGTGGTTTTTCTGTATCTGTTGAGACAGCTGGTGGTTTTGTTTGTTTCTTTTTGTACAGGGAATGGAACTGAGGATCTTGCACTAGGCAGGCAGGCGCTATGCCACGGACTGGTGGTCTTTGTCCTTCTTTCTGTTGATGTGATTTATTGCTTACTATATGCATGTGTTGAATCATCTTTGCATCACTGGAATAAATCTGATTTAATCATAATGTGTAATCTTTTTGACTTGCTCTTGGGTAGTGATTTTATCAAACCTACAAATATAAACATTTTCATTAAACTTTGAAAAAAGAACCCTTAACGTAGTGAAATGTTTTTCTCATTTTCCTAGTGGAAAACAGTTGTTAGGATGACTAACAGGGACTTAAAGCTTACCTTACACTGGGCCAATCTTGGTAGGAAATCCTGTGTCTTAGCCATAAACTCTCAGATACGGACGCTGTTATGCAAATAAATGTGAAGTATAACTCTCCTTTCTAGATGGCTTAATGGTGCAGATAACGCCAGAAACCATGGATGGCTTGAGGCAAGCTCTGCGAGAGCAAAAGGACTTTAAAATTACCTGTGGGAAAGTGGACTCGGGAGACCTGAGAGAGTATGTGGACATCTGCTGGGTAGACACTGAAGAGAAAGGAAACGAAGGGTATGAACTTGGTTCCTGAAGTACAGGTGGTGGGTGGGGGAGAGAAAACATTCCCTGATACAATTATTTTCTTAATGAATGTAGAACTACGCCATGAATGCAATGTTTCTCTTTCAGTTAATAAATATTGGATATATCTTCAGATGTAGTCCTGCCCACCCCTGGTGCCATCTACAAGGTGCTGGCAGTAGGTGGTTGGTGTGAGGCCTGTGTCGGGTACCCATCAGGCAGTGGGAGGGGCTGCTGCCAGGGTGGAGGGCAGAGAGTGCAGATTCCCTTCCTGGGATGCCTGCTCTTGTGACATAAATAAGGGTTCCCGTCGTGCAGTGCTAATACATTGACTTACTGTTAGCAGAAGCTGAATTTCATAAGGTGTGCACTGAGCCTTACAAACTACTGCCACCACCCTTCCTTTTTTAAGTCACCCAGTGTCTTTCCTTTTGGAGATTGGATAAGGGATCTGGGCACAGAAGAAGAAGAGGGCTAATGTAGAGGGATTCCAAAAGAGAGCTTTTGAATCCATAAGGCAGCTTTTATTTTTTCTTTTGGATACCAGGAATTGAATGCAGGGCCTTCTGCTTGTCAGGAAGGCACTCAGGCCACTGAGCTATATCCTCAAGACAGCTTTTCTGTTGCTAGACTTTTTTAAGGTATTTGAAATCTAGGTCTGAATTGAGCATGTGAAAAGGAGATTTAATTTATTGATGAACAAAAATTATTACATAATCATAATAAATGAACTATATATTCATCATGTATGTAATTGAGATATTTTGGGGGCCAGGGAGATAGCTCAGTAGTAGGCACTTGCCTGACAAGCACAAGGGCCTGAGTTCAATCCCCGGTTTGGCAAAAAAAAAAAAGAGAGAGAGACAGATATTTTGAT